>WBMW01004575.1:0-51752 GCA_013396635.1 Penelope pileata | reverse complement strand
AAAAAAAAAAAAACAAACCTGAAAAGTGTCTATTTCAGAAAATACTGTTGTGAGATAAAAGGGGATCATAGCCAGACGTCTTGATTAACTGTAACAAGATCAGTGTTTGACAACACAAATTTCAGAAGAAATCTGAAAATATGGTTAGTTTGACATTGTTTCTAGCTTGTTTTGTTTTGTTTTTCTTCAGTTCACATTGTCTTCAGCTTCTTCTCTCTTTCTCCTAACAAAGGATTAAGACAGGTAACTCTGAACTTCCCAAACAAGCTGCCTGACTGTCAAGTGACTGTCTCCATTGACACAGTACACAAGCAAACACGTTATGGAATTGGCATCCAAATAACCAGACAAGCTGTCCCTATTGACAATTGCTCCTATCTCAGCATACATATTGTCTTCTTGGATTATCCCATCTGCAGCTGCTTCAGCTCTGATGCCATGTCATCGTTTTTCTTGCTCCAACAGTTTCTCTTCAACAACTAAACTCCATCCCTCATGAATTGCATCTTAATGTCTGTGCTGGAACAAGCCCTTCAGCTGCCTGTGGCTCCTCCTTTACTAAAACAATTTAAGCAATGTTTTCCAGAGATGTCAGACTGCTCTAAAATGAAGTCCTACTTTAAAAAAGGAGTTAGATGATTGTACTTAGTTCTAATAGAATTGCAAGGTTGATTTCCAGCAATGAAAAGCAAGCCCTCCGCTGTACCAAAGAAGAAAATGTTAGATATACATGGATACTTCAGAAACCTTCAAAGCTGAGCCTTTTTTCTCTCTGCATGAATGCCTGTGTTCATATTTATTTTGTATGATTCCATCCTTCACCCTTATTTCCTCTCAGCCCCTGGTTTCTTCAGGGTACCAGCTGTCTGTTCTCATTCCTCTAAATTGTGAATGTGTTTCTGTTTTGTTGTACTAAAATCATCTGCAGTGATACGTGATGTTCTGAGATGTAGAATGCATGTCTGGACTTCTGTTTTTATTTAATGTAGTGCTCTGTCTTGATTACAGTGTGCCAGTGATCATTGCAATTGTCTGCTTACCAGGAAATCTCTTAAAAGTGATATATGATTTCTTAAAAGAATTATCCTTTTGGGGGGAATTTTAAATCTGCCCACAAGTTGAGTATTATTGTAATAACTTCTCAATTATTCAAATAAAGAAACCTCATTAAGATGGTTAGAGGAAGTAAAATGACACATTTCCACGTGTTCTGAGTAGGAGACGAATACCTGTTCAGACAAAAAAGTGTAAAATTAGAAATATTAGAAACCTAGGTTGACTGACTTTTTTTCCCTTATATCCAAATTAAATCTCCCATGTAGTTTGAAATAAAAGTCCACAAAAGTCTGTGGATTTTTGCTACAGATTCACTGATGTTTTGTTCTAAGATCAGTAATGGATTCACAATATCTTGTAATGGCATATTTTTCACTACAAGCGGATGTAACCATGTTCATCTTCAGGCAACATGGTACAAACATGTAAACAAAATGTTTGACCTGTGATGTTTTATTCTTGATCAAAATATCATGGGTTTCAAATAAACGTGTTTTTTTTTTTTTTAATCCCTAGAATAAAATAAATAAACAATAGATTGTTCATACAATTTTTTCCTCTCTGAGTTGCAGCTCTAATCCCAAAACAGCAAGGTACTCATGACTAAATACTTGCAAAACCTGACTGCACACTCTGTAGTCCTACTGACTTCAACATCTTTCTTAAACCAACTTATGTGTGTTTTTGGGACTATATTTAACTCATTAAATATCTGACCTAATTTATAAAAACTATGGTCCGTGCATTTTTCAGCAATATGCATATGCATATTTTGTTTTCTTGCAAGGTATTTGTTAATGTAACTAACACTGATAAATCTGAGTGGTTTCTATATGCATAGATCTCAAAGTTCAGGTTCTTCTGTTATGATAGCTTAACTTTTGCATGAAATAACTTTATATAATTCAGCAAAATATATTTTTGCATGGAACGGTCTTTAGAAAATGTTATTTTGTGAGTTCATGTAGTTTGCTTTTTGAAGCAATATCAAAGGAGAACAAAAAATGCTCTTGTTCTGTGGCATGTGAATGGGGCTATGCAAGTGAAAATTAAGTATGTATGTTTTTATAGTGAGCAAATGCTGATATGTTTGAAATTGGCAGAATTTTCCACAGCTTTAAAGTTTTGGCTATTAAAGCAGGCAAACAAGAGATGCAAAATGTTTTGGTGAATTTATTTTTTATGTTGAGATTACGTCACTGAGAAAAACCTTGCATGGTTCACTCTGCTCTACAATTAAAATACATTTATATGTGACACACATTTGACTCACTATTATTATATTAAAAAGGTAAAAAAACATAAAGTCACGTTATTTGACTTGTATGCATTCAAATTCATAACAAAGGTCATGATGTCACACTGAAAGACACGAACAAATTCTTACAATTCCTTTGTCTTTCTGGAAAAAATAAAAAATGAATAAATAAATTCATTGAAACAGTTATTTACCTGGGTAGCTGTTGCTTTATTGGCTCCATAGGAATCTGGATTTTGAATATCAGCTCCTTAGTGGGACATCAGAAGACCATATCTATATGTTCTGACTAAACACATAAGTTCACAAAGCCCAACCTACAATACCTGCCTATCAGTTTGGAGCAAAATTAGTAACACAACTGTGAATAAGTACAACTCAGAAGATCAGATTTTACACTTTATTGGAAATTTCCAGTAAACAAAATATGGTAGTATCTTAAAATAATCAAATATCTCACTTCCAAATTTTTTGCACTTTAAAAAAAAAAAATGCTAGCTTTTTTTTTTTTTTACGTAAGTTTGTAAAGGTTTATAGTGTAAAACAACATGCTACTTTCTAAAAATGAAAACAAATTCAACATGATCAAAATACTTCCTTCATTTTTATAAATATTGAGCACATTTATCAGAACACTTCATTTCAGCATAACAGCATTTCATAGACAAAAAGTTCCAGAAAAAAAGAAAAGTGAGATCTGAAAAGATTGAATATAAATTTGTAGTTTTTAAGTGAGATGTGAAAGAATCTTAAAAAATAAATGTATCAGCATGCTGAACATTTGGAGTCAGAAAGAGAAATATCCAAGAAATAAATTAAATGCATTATGCACTCCCAGTGTTTTATTTATTAATCTTCAATCTCAACAGTTCTTGGAGCATTGTACCTCCCGCCATCCAGACCAGTTGTCCAGTCTCTTAGGCTATGTTTGCACTGCATTTTTTGTAGCATTTTGTATCATTGTAAGCCCTATCTATCATCATGTAGATGATGAGAGATTGGAGAGAATGGGATTTGCCTGTCATGAAACACTAACATGAGAAAATAGATGAACTCTCACAGATTTGAATTTATTTATAAATCTTACTGTTAGGAAACTCCCCCTCCTTACATCTCGTAACTTCACCCTCATTTGACTTTTATTATGGTAACTGAATTACTCAATTTTCTAAAATTGAGAATTGTCTAATAAAGGCATAAAAGCAATGCAATTTTCTAATTCTTCATCGTTTCTGAGTCTGTAAAAATCTTATCTGTTCCTCACTCTAAAAGGGAAATGCACAGACGGGATCTGAGTCGTCATTTCTGGCCTTACATTAAAGCGATTTTTAATGCAAACACAGGTATGAATGAGACAATTTGAATGACTGGGGAAACACCAGAAAGAAAAACTGGAAGGAGGGTTTTAGGAATTGAAAACATCTTTGTCTGTAGGTTACCAAGACCTGGCACATTTCCATGTGTCTTCTCAGCACTTCTGGGATAAGCACTTCTGGGTTAGCTTGCTCAAAAGACTCCAGCCATCAGGAGGCAGTGATAAGAAGGTGAGAACATGACTGAAGCTTTATGAAACCCAGATAAGAAATGGAACAGGGAGTAGATGACAGCAACTCATGAAAGTGGGATACCCTAGAGACATGTAACTTTCTAATCGCTGTCAGTTCTGGGGGAGTAAAAAAGACATTCAAAGCCATCAATGGCCACTTAATTCAGGAGGCATCTTAAAAACATGGTAGCCACCATCTCTCCTCTGAAGCCTAGCTGTCAGGACCACTGGGACATACGCCCACTGGTGTGAGAGACTGTGAGTAAAAAGACTTTTCTTTCAAAATAAAAGCATCTTCAATTCCTAAGAGTTTCATATGGAACTTTGCTAAGCTGTTGCTACGACACCACTATCTTACTCGCTTGTGAAACGTTGAAGGCCAGTAGGATCCTCAGCAACCCCTTCCTTATGACCCTGAAGCACGTAAAATGCCTGGATGCCTCTGTACTGTACACAGTAATGTTGTCAGCTTCTGTCTGGCACAGAGGTCTGAGTCCACTCAGAACTGAGTATCTTCATGCTGAGATACTAATGCTTAAATCCCATGAGAACAACCACTTTAAGCATCTCTTTTCTCATGGAAAAAAGCTGCAAAAAGGCACCCAGAGTTGAAAATAGAGACAGTAGTTGCATTTCCTCTACCTTTTTAATATAATAACAGAGCAATTTGAGCAGTAACTTTAACAGTAAGGAAATGAACTTCCTTGCCTTGCATTTTGCTTTGACAACCATGTAGTAAGTTTAAATTTTTGCTATTGTTGACAAAATTAGCACACTAAGAGAAGGAAGAAAAAAAGCATGAATTCACATGATTGTGATAGAGCTTTCTAGTTCCCGTGAGATTCAGTAATAGTACTTGTATTGTATTTATAAGTTTCTTAGTATAAAACCATCAAAAGACACTGGAGCAGGGAACAAAAATCAGGTATCTTCAATTTACTGGTGAATTTCTTTATATCCTCATCCATAACTTTTCTGGCTCAAAGATGCACTCTATCTATTCTGCAAAAACAACAGCAGGATAATGTATCTTTTCTATGAGGTCTGGAATGGCAGATGGGATAAGGCTTTTGCAAGTTGGAAATGGAGGGTTGAGAAGGCTCAGTCAAAGCAGAGAAATGAAACTACATTTCCCATACAAAGGTTGAGTATTGTGAAAAAGGGAATTAAGAAGGACACCTAAGAAAATATTTCTTTAGACAGATTTTGGCTGATAACACAGCCCTTTGCTAGGTTGTAGAAGAAAGGTTTGGCTGCCTATGTCTGAGCAAGAGGCTCAGAATGATGAAATCTTAATGCTTGAGAGAAACAACTTCTTGTTAACTTGAGCTTAACATAGCTCACTTTTCACAGGGTTACTTATAACTTAAAATCCCAACTCAGTGTGCTGGCAAATGCTGACTGCCTGGACTGAAACCTTGAAATTCATGTGTGGAGTACAATTCTTCTCACTACATGAACACATGTAAGAAGTAGGAACTCATTATTCAGCAGATCATTTATCTGCATGCATTCTGTTGCACCTGCTTGTTCTTGAGACAAAAGTGATTTTAAGGGTTTTTGCGTCTTTTTCTTTCCCCCTTTTTTTTCCCTCTTTTTTTTCCTTGCTGCCCCTTTTTTCCCAAACAATGCCAAAGCTGAATTCTGCCCCAGATTACATACAGTAACTGAAGGGAAGCTGATACTGCTCTGGGGACCTTTCCTTCATGTGAAGCCTGAAGTCAGTCTTGCTTCAGATTCTGAATAGAGGAATTTGCAGGATTTGATTAAAAGGTAGCTTCAGCTTTATTAATGGTATTTGTACACAGACCTCATTTACCTTCCAGTGCTTTTCACACTGAATGCTGAAAAACAAAATCATTTTTTAATGAAGGAAATTTTCAAATTAAAAATTTACTTGAAAGACACCTCTATACAAGCAGCCAAAACCTCTAAGCACGTTTAATACCTACCTCTTCTTCAGAGGACAAACAAGACCTCAGATGAGGGTCCCAACTCATCCCTTTCCGGGCTTCAGAGGAATTTCAACTGCAGTAGTCAATAATCCAATTTGCATTTCAGCCAACACTTTCTGTGTCTACAGCTTCCCATTAAGTCTGTATTTATTTTAGCCCCGTCTTCTAAGAATTGCTCCTGCCATACTGATTGCCCAGGAAGCCTGACCAACTGACTGCCAAGGGAGAAGTAGGACCCTATTGCTCAGCAAGGGTTGGGCTCCAACTGGTGGGTCGGATTGGTAAAGAAGCCTTGTCAACCACCTGGTGCTGGTTCTGCTCAGCAGACTTTGTAGATCTGTTTACGCTCTGCTCAGCTGTAATTGACAGTTCTGTCATCATTTCTTCACCATCTTTGGGTGTATTGTTATAGTTGAATACATACTGTGGATTGGGAAGAATCCTTGCTCATCACAGCTGTCGTTTTCCCTCTTCTTCAATTCTTCTTGTTCCTTTTTATTGTGCTTTTAGTAATGTAAGTCATGCTGCTTATATTGCATATGCATTGACAGATTTTTTTGACTGGCATGCAAATTAATTCAGAGGAAGAGAAAAAGAACATTTTTGTTCCTGACACTTCTTTATTTTTATCTTTGCATGCCATCTTTGACAGGCTTTAAAATCTTATTCATATTAAAAAAGTAACTTTAAATAAAGAGCAATTTGTTGTATCAGAAGTGTGTTACTACTGTATCTTGCTATACAATTTGCTCAAGTCTATGCTAAGAAAAGCTTCTCAAAATGATTTGACTCTGACACTGAACAACAAGTCTGTAGTTCTAGTAAATATTTCCCTTTTTATTTTTTATCTATGAGGGAGATTTTTTAATGACCCTAGATAATTTTGTTCAGTGCCCTTTTCTATGGTCCTTCAGGATTACAAAGGCAGAATCCTGAAAAATATTTGCAATTTATGAAATTGGATAGGATGGTCTCAGAGAAGGCCATTACTAAGAGCAGAAAACTCATTTCCATTAACTAAAAATAATGGCAAGCAGACTTATTGTCATAGTATCACTAATGGTTCAGTGCTTGATATGTAAGACTTTTGAATTTAAACCTTAATTATTGGCTCTTGAATGATTGTTTTGGTTTTTCATTTTTCCAGTTCTACTGGTGTCCTAGTATTTTTACCTCCTTCAAGAAAACAAAGGGTTTATTTGCTTTTTCCTTTTTCTATTTACTTATATAAGAATTAAAATTACCTGTCTCCTTCTACCTTCCCAGATCTAAGGCCTTTGGAATAATTCTATGAATTATTAGGAAATAGAAAAGCAATTTTATATAGAGAAAATTGCCTTCACGTTTATATTAGGTGATTCGTTTTTCTAAAAATAATCAAAATTCTCAAATAGACTAATGACCTCAATTTTTCCTCTTTTGGTAGAAAAGTGTTGAATTTCCTTTTCTCATTTCCTATTGGTCATGGTTACCTCTGAGTCAAATGCTACCAACTGATTGCCCAGTGCTGTCTATTCTATGGAGCAAAAGGCATTACAGGAATTTCTGTTGTTTGTGTAAGTGATTTTTCAGGGATGAAAACACTGTCTATCAATTGGAGTATAATGTCTGTGAGGAGAAGAGAGATCAGTGACAGTAAAAGAATACTTAAGAATGGGATCCTGAAGAAATGGAAATGTCATTCAGAGAGGAGCTATGGGAAAGAAAAAATGTGGAAGATTAATTTTAGTTCTTTATTGTCATTGCTTTTGCTTTTTTCCCATTTTCCCAGGAAACATATTCTTAGAAAGAGTACTCTCTAATACAGAAATATATCACAGTCATTTTGGCAGGAAGATTTCTCTTTGCAACAAAAATTTTAGAATAACACAATTTGATGCAAAATAATCTCATTAATAGATTTGTTTTCTTTCTCCTTCTAGGACAGGTTTTTCATTCTTTTGTGTTCTCTTGGCTAGTGCCTTACATTTTAATAAAATTTCTCTTAGTTGGTATATGTGACGCTCTTAGTTAGGGAGGAGAACTGATACAAATAGTCTGAAACATGAGTTCTCGTTACAGTTGGTACACTTTAAAGTTCTTTGCACTTCACAAGCTTAGTTGTGCTTGATTTTTGTTCCTGAACAAACAAGGGAGGAGCAGCAACTTTGGAAAATGCAACATTTTTTTTTTTTTTTTTTTTAAGTTTTTGAATCAATTTTTCACCCTGAGCTCATAGAGGTGGAGCTCAAGGAGAGTTTTAGTGTCCATATGTCAGAAGATGTAACATACAACAAATGAGAAGCTGGGCAGAACAGTGGCTGTGGATAGCAATTAGTCACTGAAAAACTATTTCGTTGGTGGCTTATGTAGCATGAAAAATTCCTGCAACCTGAAAGCCGAGAGTATGAATTTAAAAATTCCCTTTTGCCTACTGCTTAATAGGTGCTTTAGAATAATCTTACAGTGACAGTTTCTTGTATCCATAATGAGTGTAAGTAATGAAAAAATGATAAACTTATCAGCCTGTAGACTTTTGTGTTTGCTTTCTAGAATTTAACCTTGTTTGCATTTCAGAGAAGCTATATAAACTATTTCCTACTGAGTTGCCTCTGATGCTGGTGTTGTAATTTCAAATAAAGCTCCAGACACTACTGCAGTTAAGCCAAATAGACAGTGAATTACTTGAAGTTAGAGCCATGTAGCAATTCTGTTATGAAAAAGACTAAAGCAAGGTTTTGGGTTAAATGTAGAAAGCCCAAACTTTAACCTTCTGTAACTTAGCCTGTGAACATTGTGCTGATTAGTTCTCTTCCTTGAAAACACTTTTTTTTCTTTTGCTTGACATAAGAATTAAGTTTATTTCTCAGTAAAACTTACAAAACTGAAGTTTATCACTAACCTTCCACCACCTCTAAATGTTCATTTTTGCATTATTCATGTGACAGTTACTTGGTATAGAAAGATCATGATTCCTGCCTTGTTCGTTTGCTCAACTTCTCTCCTCCCCTCCTGGAATATGCCTGTAATTTATCATTGGTTACCTTATTTCCAAAGTCCAAAGGACTGAACATCTTTTAAACACTTTGATAAAGAGTTGCACCTTTCTCTTTCTTGTCACCTGCTGGGTAATTTCTCTCGAGTCTGTCCTTCCTACCTGTAGGGCATTTTGGAAAGCCTGGGGAGAGAAAAGGTAGCTGTTTTTAGGTGATCACATTTTTTTCTGAGTCAGACCCACTTAGCAGGCCACTTGACAGTCTCTCCTTCACACAAACTCAACTCCTGCCCCAGGCTTGAGAGAAGATATGAAAAATGAGTATATCACACTTGAAGCAGAAGCAACGATTCGAGCTGTTGTGCTGGATGTAGGCTTTGTTTCCCTGCTAAGATCAGCCATGCAACCCAGCTGCCATCGATTTCAATCTGCATAGCTCTGGGACCTGAGTTACATCTTCAAGCAAACTGCTAAGGTAAGAGCGGTGATTCCAATCTGGAAATCTTTTCATACCAAAGCATCTGAAACAAATGCTGATCATTCTCTGCCTTAAATGAACATTCTGACTGAATCCTTGGAAAAAGAACTGTCGGGCCATTGTATAGGTAGTTTTTGGCTAGACTGTAGTGAAACATCTTTTTCAATAGTGAAGACAGAATCCTGAGAAAAGGTTCTTGGAAGAGTGCTGTTGGTAGAAAAGACTACTGGCTGTGCTGGTTTATTCTTCTTTTAAGACATATGAGTGATTCAACCTTGTTTCTCCAAGGCTTGGTAGACATTTCCATTAATACAAAGCTACGTAAAAGGTTTCCTTAACCCTTTAAGATCATGGTTTTGTGATGCTAGTAGTTCCGTTCAGATTTCCAGGACATCTTTCTTAATTCTGAATTCTACTCTGCATATCAGTTTATTATGCAAAATATGAGGAGAATTATTTCCTTTCAAGAAAAGTTATAAAATGTTCTATCACTGAATTGCGCAAGAAGTTTACTTGTAAATCATAATTTTTCAGTGCAGCTGATGGAAGAAATAAATCCATCAAGGCACATCTAAGCAAAGTATTTACGGCTCCCTTAAATAGCCTTTCTAACTCATATTTCGTGTGTAAATCAGTCTTGTTTGTGACCTTGGCAATACATCAGCACTACAAAAATAACTAAATTGCTTTCTGCCAACCCAAGCTGAGGTTCTTTTAACTTACCATTGCTTTCAATTTCTTTACATATCACAGGATATTTTCTCTCTGATTAAATACAATTTTAACATTACAAAATGTTTTAGGAATAAATAAAAGTATATAGTTAAGACGATACCTTCATACTATCAATCTGAATTTTTACTACTATCTATGAGCTTGACCACAGCATACTGTAAATATCTGTTGACATGTAATCTCAGAAAGAAGTCTTGCTTCTGGTTATAAATTCTTTTAAAATTCTTTTTAAAACCATTACATTTTGAAAGGTCCTTCTTTCAAGTCAGAATAGCACCCCTGAGGAATTTCCTAGTATATCACAGGGGATTTGTGTCCCCATGTCACAAAGTCAAAAAAAACCCTACGCCTCTTTTTTTGTTCCCTACCTCTTTTGAGCTTAACCTAAAATGCCTTCTGTTTCTTTTGAAAGTTCATCAAGCTTCCATTGACACAAGCTCTGACCCAAATGCATATTGCAGCTTGTCTTCTGCTTTGTATTTTCTCAGGCACAGAAACACCTGTCACAATCCCTTAGCTTTTATTGATGTCAATACATATGTTAACTAAAGATCATACTAGGGTCTGTTTTCATTTTACTTGGGCATTGGCCATTCATGTCAAAATATGTGTTGATGACAAAAGAAGTCTTTGGTTATTCAGAATGGAGTGTTGAAAAAAACAACAACAAAAAAAAACCCAGCTAACTAGGAAAAACAATGCTCAAGTACCCTTTGGTGGTTTGATTAATTTGTGTGAAAGGAATTCAGATTTAGGAAGGAAACTGCTATCATTACATTGTCATGACAGTAATCTTTCCTTTTTAACTTTTTCTTTTTTTTTTAAAGAATGAATGAAATTTCCCATGAACTATGTATTTTGATTTCTCCTGGTTCTTCAAGAAAGCTAAGCATCCAGTATGATTAGAAACTTCTAAAGTACTGGTCCATGAAGTCCTGACGATAGACATGATTTTACCGAAACCTGCCCTCCAGATTGGAAAGTCACCATGCTCATACATTCGATATACTCTTTTGTCTATTCCCTTACCATGCACAAAGTCATACCCAAAGCTCCACTGTTGGCCAAAGCCTTTTAAATAATGCAATTCACATTTAATCAGTTCATTACTAAAATCTCAGAAGATTACACATTCATGTGAGTAACCAACTCACGTTAATGTTGGAATAACATGAATAATGCCTAAGAAAATAAAATTTTCATGAGGAACAGCAACCAATGAAAGCAACGGTAAATGAGAGGTTAAAAACAATCATATCTAAGTCTCAAACTGAAAGCCTAAAGCTCTTGAAGGCTACAGGAGCATTTATTAAAGTCAGTACTCATCTTTGTAGCCACTACAACGTTTATTTATTTTCTGGGGGGAGAGGATCAGGGGGAAATTTTAAATGCAATGAGTGCCACATCTGTAATAAAACAGAATGCCTACACAAACTCAATGCCACAGCATGTTCATTTATAACTGAAAGTTTCCCATAGAAGAGAGGAAGGTCCCATGCCTAGTCCTGACTGCTAAAAGCTCCCAGTCCCTGCTGGAGGTGGTCACCCGCCCAGGGAAGGAAGCAGACTTTGATGCTGATTTTGTGTGCTGAAGAGACACTAGCTGTTTATTGCTCAAGGGTTAGAGGAAGTGAGTATTGTGATCCGCTCATTGAATTGCCTCAAAACCAACGTCCAGTCTCCTTCCTTGCCTTCCTTCGGCTATCAATGTGAACTAAACTATAATCATAGGGAATCTGTGTCTTTTTTTTCTGTCTGACGGTATTAAAAGAAGCTGATTCTGTGGTTATCTGTTTAATTAAAGGTCAGTGCAACTTTATAGCCTTCAGAAATGTACTGCTGATTTACAGGAAAACATAAAAGTCACAAGAAAATTGGGCCACATAATTTAGAGATCATTATTGCCATTCACTTTGAAATAATACCTCCATGTTGGAGCTGAAGTTACATTATTCATTGATTTGTACTTTTAGAAATAGAAGATGGACAACAATTTTTTCAGGACTCAGACGTTGGCTAGACTGAGTTATGGTAACTCAGGGTTGTAAACAGAGTATTAAAGAGAGAAAAGATAGCAACAAATTAGGAGTAGAGATCTGCAAACAAAACATTCTATTCCAAACAAGGAGAAAAAAATTATGGAGGAGAGAAAAACATTAGATTGATGAATATTCTTTTAAACTCCTGTTTAAAACAAAACAAAAAAAATTGGCCTTGAGAAAGCAAGAAAGTGATTTCAGAAAAAGATAATGAACAAGAGCATAGTGGAAGAATTATATGTGGGTTTTTGAGTTCATAAACATAATTTCTCTAAAGGAAAGGACAAAAGAAGTATTATGGATCTCTCTCCATCTCTCCCTCCCCCTCAGATGTCAGCCATAATCACAGGATATTTCCTTTCTTTTTACCTACAGTAAAGGCATAGTGAGCACTGTAGGGTGCACATTTGTAATTCTCCCAGTCTGATGAATCAGAATTTGAAAGTGGCTCAGAAAAAAACATGATCAAGTTTGGGATGAGAATTAAGCTCCTAATTATTTGTGCAATGAGCAGAGATATTTCCTTCTCTAAAAGTATTTAATTTCCTTAAATAGGAAGGGAATAGCAGCTAAGGAAGAAGCTGGATTAGATGCTGCTTGCTACTTCCCAATAGCTAGAAAAGGAAAGAGACCATGAGTTCTCCTGAATAGATCACAGAGGATCTAAATTTCAGACAATTAAACCAAATGCCTATTAGCCAGTCTATCTTCTGGTATATCTAAGGAAATGACAAATCTTTGACCAGGAAGATAAGAAAAGGTGATAGTAAGTGAATAACTAATTCTTCCCTGAATTTGTTATTGCTTCTTTCTCCCCCAGTTCTGAAGCAGAGTCAATTTAAGTGGCTTGGACTGACTCCTTGCAATGTAAAAGTGATGGTTTCTCACATTCTTTTCTTCTCTGCAACTAAATTAGTAGGAAGAAAGGAAGGGAATGAGGCGATAAAATATGAAGAGAATAGAGATGCCACTGCTACTTCCTTGTTTTAGCTACTGTTTCAGGCACTGGTGCTTGAAGAAAAACTTGCAATCTGCTTTTACTTTCCATTCACAAATGCTATATACTAGAGATACAAGCCATCTGAACAACTCTAAATGTGAACCAGCTACCCAAAGTAGAATTCTCTTTTTCTGCATATATATATTTCTGGTTTTATATCAATGTATATATATATTTTTTTTCCTTGTAGATTTCTGATTGAAACATTAATTAAGATTATATATCTCTGCAGGTGCTAATCCTTTTATGGATGCTATGAAAGCTTCTTTCTTACATCTAAATAAAATATCATCTTATAACTTCAATGCTGTGAAAAAGTTCCATGAAGTCACAGAAAAGAAAACCAAAGCCACAAACAGTTCTGAGTCTCCTGCTGCTGACCTCCACAATCAAACTCATCTCCATTGAATAAAATTGTTGCATATTCAAAGAACACTGCAAAACAGAGTCAAATTATGCAATTCTTCTTCATCAAAGTTTTGGATATTTTTTCTACATTCATCAGACTTTATTAAATGTCTTAAATTTTAGCTCTAACAAAACTCTGGAAAGATTACATCTTTCACACTGTTAACAATTAAATGACAACATTTGACACCCCACTTTTTCCTTAGAGGTTAACAAATGACAATCAAAAATCAAAGCACTAAAATGAGATGGCTAAACTTGTTAAATTGAGGAATAACCGAAGACTCGTAATTAGTGCCCAAGACAATAGAAGATACAGCTGTTATATTTGGGGGGCTCCCAAGCAGAAGGTTTCACTGTGCTACCTCATGTAGATAATCTATTCGGGTCTTTGCTGCATAATTGAGCAAGGACTACCTCAGAGCTGTGTTGTGCCCATAGGATGCAACAGCTGTTTTGGTCACTTTGATTCAATACATCAGATGATGAGTGAAAAGGCAGAAGAATGTAGAAACATCTCTCTCTTTTTGATACAGAAGCTGGAGAGGGCAAGGTCCTCCTTATTGCATCACAACAGCCATACGCAATCTTCACCTCCCAGAAGGCAGATGCACATAAGTCTGCAAAAATGGAAAAGTAGATTATACCTTAGTATTTTCAAGCAACAGCTTGGGAGGCCCATATTCACGAGTACAGCCACAAGAATCTTGGAGGTGAAAAACAGAAGCCTATATATTCAAGCTCCTGTTGCAAAATAGTTTTGTATGTTTTTAGATCTTTCTAGCCCTAGTATATCTGTACATGTTGCTTTAAGAACTTTGCCTTCAGACTTCTCTCTGGTATGAAAATAGTTATGGACTGCTATTAGACCACCATCAGGTCTTCAAATGAGTTTTCACTCTACTCAATAAAATATCATTATAAATTGAGTGAATGAATGAATCAGTGAACAAACAAATAAATAAATAACTCACGCCAAACTCGTCATAAAAAATATATCCCCAAATAAACCTTTAGAAGTCAGAAAGACTGCTTTCTGGCAATCACAGATTTCTGCTCTAAGTTCTAAAACAGCCTTTGTCAGAAATATTTTTCTTCTTTGAAAAATATTTGAAATATTTTGAAAAATATCTTCAGGCTTTAATGAAGGAAAATATTTGTGAGGATTTATTAGTGCTGATTATAATACCATATTATCTGTTCCTGTTTCATTAAAATTAAGCAGCATATACAGGTGAGTTGGTTTCTATAACCTGCACATTCTGATCACATCTACTATTTTTCACAAGGTGAGACAAAACTCAGAAGATGGAAGCAGATGGTGACAGCTTCCCAGTATCATCAAATCAAGATAGCAAAAATAAGCATTGGTCCTAGGCTTGGAAACTAGGTGAATATTTTGCCTTTTGAAAAATGGTGCCAATTTCTTCAGAAACCATTAACAAAATAATGTTGATTAAGAAATAACCATGCATATCCAAAAATAACTCTTAAGAGATATGAGTTTACTGGAAATATGAAACTACCTTGTACTTAATCTTCCATATCAAGATCAGTATCATTTGAAAAGAGTGAATGTTCTCCTTCTGGTCTTTGCGTTGAAAAAATACTCTGGTCAAAATAATAATTCTGTGTCATCTGAGGTTCGATATTAAAATCAAGGTCGTATTTGCACAGTTTCTTCAATTCCTCTATGGAACAATTAAAATCCCTAAAATATCATTACTATATGATGAAGATCCATACAGTAAATATCTTCCAAATTCACTGGCTTACATCAAACTGTGGTCTCTGTTTCTCTCTTTTTTTCATTTCTTTCATGTACTTATGTATTCATTATCCAAAAAACTTGTACCATGATAAATGACAAACAGCTAGAGAAAAAAAAAATTCTCCCAATGAAGAAGAAAAAAAAATTAGGAATATGATATATATGTAGGTCACTCCAAAAGTAATGTCTCTTATTTATTTCCATGAAAATTACAACAGATACAAAGAGCACAGTAACACTATTTGATAGAGTTCTCAGCTACAAAACATTATTTTTCAACATAGTCACCACCATTACTTATGCATATTCACCAGCAATGAACAAAAGCCTGAATGCCACCCCCATAAAAATCTGCACCAGCAGAGGTGACCCACTGTCACTGTCACCACTGCTAAAACGCAGCACCCACCAGCTCACTGTGCTTACATCCACAATTTGGTCTCCAAGAACATTCAGCAAGCATCAATGAATGTAAGTGGGTGCCGTGTTTTCTGCATGGAGGAATTCAGTTCTACACCTTTGCTTCATCCGCACTATCATGTCAGACCCCATTGGGTCAGACTGCCCCTGTGCTGCCATCTGTCGTATGGCAACAAAATGGAACAGAATATTGGTGGGAAGGTTCAACATCTACTGCCATACCACCACCAGCTGCCTCTGATGTCATGGGCCTACATAATAAAGTAGGAGGCATTGCTTTCAGAGTAGCCTTCATATATAAGATTACATCAGTCCTAGTTATGCTTCTGATTTTCCACAAAAAGGATAAGGAATAGATATTTTTGCTGATTTAGGAATTTGAGCATATTTGCTAGTGGTAAAATTAAAGTCTAAATTAGACTAATTTTGGTACAATGAAATAAAAGTTGCTGGTATTTAACTCTAACAAAACTTATTTGATTTTTTTTTCCTCTCTTTCTGTCCACCTCCCTGGATTCATATAATGATATCACTTTGTATTTTGCTAATGTAAGTTAGTTTTTCTAACCCAAAGACTCTAGATGGTTTCAAAGGAATGATTAACAAACGTTTTAATATGGGTCACGTCTTTCCTACTTTTCAAAAAAGCAAACAAAGAAACAATAACCCAGCCCTTAAGATATACATACATTTTAGTTAGCTCTTCTTTCCATATATAACATTTTCACATCAAACAATTTCATAAGTTTGTGTGCAATAGCAAATTGGATATTCTTATGGAAATGTAGGGCAGCTGACAGAAAAGTTGCACTGTTTCTATCTTGCTAATCTATTGCCTTCAACAGAGGAATAGAATTAAAAAGGCTTGCAACATTAATGCTTTTCTGTGCCATTTGAATACTGAGTGGAGCAGTGGAAAAGGAGAAGTTTTATGGGAAGTAAGCTGAGACAATATATAGCATTAGTGTGATACTGGTATCATATACTTTATTGATAGGGAGAATAATTCAGCTAAAGCAGAAATGCATAGTGGTCCTCAAATATGGAATGTTCTCTTGTTATCTTCCAGAAGGTAACTTATCCTGTGAGAAATATGTTGCACAATCCATCATGTATCTCGATATTCATCACAAAATAAATGTTATGACAAATTTCTTTGATGAAAAGATACCACAAAAAATATCACAGCATAAAAGGAACAGTGTTTGTAAATGAAAAACAGTTCTTAGTGTAATTAAAGATATTCTGTATTTTAGATGTTGGAAAATTCTGTACCTGACTTAAATAAGATGTATAATCTAAACTTTAAATGGTGAAATGTTAGAACATTAACAGGATGTGTGGTAGATAGGTAGATATGCTTACATCACACAGTGAGAGAAAAAAATAATCCTCCAATATTGATAAATAGCATAATCCTTGTAGTTTGGTACTGGGCAGAGGAGTGTTGGTCTTACAGTGAATCCTCTTGTCATTCAATGAATTCTGTAATTTCAGGGGTGTGGGAGAAGCACAACAGGTTACTGTTATATTCAAGCTTGGTCTGTAATCTTATTAGAATAATGGGGGGATTCACAGCCTGACTTACAGTTCTGTCCTTTCTGAAGAATTTAGGAAGACAGAATCACAGTAGTTGAAGCACATCGTTTATATATATATACTTTTTTCTCCTCTGTAAGCCCAAACAATATAGACATAATTTTTAATGATTACGAGGCACCTGGCGTGACAGCTGCAGACGGGTCTCACCTGACTCTAAGAGGAACATGGACCCTAGCCCAGGAGCTGGCAGGACTCATTGAGAAGGCTTTAAACTACGTATGAAGGGGGAAGGGAATTAAACAAGGCATGCTAGGCTTGAGTGAGGCTTTAAATTAGATTCAAGGGGGAAAGAAGGTGGAGTTTGATGGGACAGGGAAGGGATGGGGCATGCTGTTGCTCTAGGAGACTGTGGGGAAAAACCTCCGAATGGTCCCATAGGATCTTGTGCGGGTGATCCACGACAGCCAGCACAGCTTCAGCAAAGGAAGGTCGTGCCTGATCAATCTGCTGGCCTTTTATGATGGAGTGATGGCATTGGTAGACAAAGGGAAGGTGACTGATGTCACCTACCTGGGCTTGTGGAAGGCCTTTGACAAGGTCTTGTACCACATCCTTATCTCTAAATTGGAGAGGGATGGATTTGAAAGATGGATTATTCAGTGGATAAGGAATTGGTTGGAAGGCAGTAGACAGAGGATTGAGATAAATGGCTCTATGTCCAGATGGAGGCCGGTAACAAGCAGTGTTTCCCACAGGTCTGTCTTGGGACCAGTGCTCTTTAACATCTTTATCAATGACATTGATGACAGGATTGAGTGCACCCTCAGCAAGTTTGCTGATGACATCAAGCTGAGTGGTGCAGTTGATACAATGGAAGGAAGGGATGCCATCCAGAGAGGCCTTGACAAACTCGAAAGGTGGGCCCATGTGAACCTAATGAGGTTCAACACAGCAGAGCGCAAGGTTCTGCACTTGGGTCGGAATAATCCCAGATACGTATACAGACTGGGAGAAGAACTCCTTGAGAGTAGCCCTGCTGAGAAGGACCTGGGGGTTCTCGTGGATGAAAAACTGAACATGAACCAGCAGTGTCTGCTTGCAGCTTGGAAGGCCAATGGTATGCTGGGCCGCATCAGAAGAGCAGTGGCCAGCAGGGCAAGAGAGGTGATTGTGTCTCTCTACTGTGCTCTTGTGAGGCCCCATCTGGAGTACTGTGTCCAGGTTTGTGGCCTCCAGTAAAGGAAAGGCATGGAGCTGTTGGAGAAAGTCCAGAGGAGGGCCACAAAGATGATCAGAGGGCTGGAGCACCTCCCCTACAAAGACAGGCTGAGGGAGCTGGGCTTGTTCAGCCTGGAGAAGAGAAGGCAGTGGGGAGACCTCATAGAGGCCTTCCAGTATTTAAAAGGAGATTACAAACAGGAGGGAAAACAACTTTTTTCAAGGGTAGATAGAGATAGGACAAGGAGGAATGGTTTTAAGCTGGAGGAGGGAAGGTTTAGATTGGATGTCAGGGGGAAGTTCTCCACTGAGAGAGTGGTGAGGTGCTGGCACAGGCTGCCCAGAGAGGCTGTGGATGCCCCAACCCTGGAGGTGTTCGAGGCCAGGTTGGATGGAGCCCTGGGCAACCTGATCTGGTACTAGATCTGGAGGTTGGCGGCCCTGCCTGTGGCAGGGTGGTTGGAAGCTGATGATCCTTTGGGTCCGTTCCAACCCAGGCCATTCTATGATATGATATAAGATTGCATTTTACAACCTTTATAGAATCATAGAATAGCTTAGGTTGGAAGGGACCTTAAAGATCATATTGTTCCTGGTGACTTCAAGAAAAGTCATCATCTATTTCATGTGAACTTTTACATGTGTTAATTTTCCTGTTTATTGTTACTATACTTTTTCTTATCTTTATTGCATTGATTTTAAATCATCAGACAATTTATAGAACGGATTTCCATTTATTTCTCTGTTTATAGCAAGGATCTCATTCTCGTTTTACTTTCTTGGATTTTCATTAGCAGTCCTTAGATCCCTCTTTTTACCTTTTCCAATGAAGAGACATTCTTCCTCTTTCCCATACATATTCCTTTTCTCCAGGTCTGGGTTATCTAACTGAAGAGACATGCTGAGGAGGACTGGCAACACTGTGGGATTCTTGCTGCTACCTCTGTCTCAAATCCATTTCACTTCACTTCTAAAATTTGAAGATCCTTCCATGTCTTACTACTTACTACGTGGACAATAAAGCTACAATAGCATTACCTTCTCAGATGTTTTCCCAAACTCCAGGTCACCTTTATGATCTCAGAGATGTTGGCTTTCGGTGAGAAACACATAAACTATTAATTACTTTTCAGATCTAAGGATTGAAGATTTAATGATTTTGTATGATCTTGAAAGTGGAAGAAACAAATGGGAAAATAAAATTACTGTATACTTTCTTCGGTTCTTTATTATTCATTCTTTTAAAAGTATAGGCTGAGGGTGCATGTGCAATCACATATTTAACAAAGGAGCTTGAACTTTGATTTTAATGTGAATTTCCACTGTCTACATTACATGTTGCTTTGACATTGCTATTATTCCCTTTAATTTTTTCTAGCCCACAAGATATCTGGCAACAAGAAAACATATGTCCACTAATTTAACAGTATTTCTGTCAAATTCATAGTACGTCCCTCTTTAGGGCAGTACTTCTTTTTCATTCTTACAGAAATAATCTCCCAGCACTCCTTATGGCAGAAGTGTTTTGGTGCATGGACTCATCCTGCGAATGTTCACAAAGTACTAACATAACATTTCAACAGTACTAAAACCTGTTCAAGTTTACTTGCCAACTTGTGCCCCATTTGCAAGTAAAATATGCCTTCCTTCCTAATCATCTGTTGCTTTAACTGATCATTTCCCATTCATTTAATAATATATGCCAAGTGCCTTCCGAACATGTTTTATCCTTATACTGTCTCATCATCATTATCTTGTATGGCAGCAGTGCCAATCTCAAAAGAAATGAACAACATAAGGAGCACAAGTGTCTAGGTGGCAAGTCATTTTCAAAAAAAAATAAAATAAAATGTGAATAGCTAGGCCTATTTAAAGAACATCAATGCCTTTTTTAAAAAAAAGAAAAAAAGAAAAAAGGAAAGCAACTGAAGGTGTATCTGGGGATTTTTGATCAATCAATGTGTGTTTTAACCAATATATATTATTTGTGCATTGATGAGTCTGAAATATGTTACCATAGTGGTAATACTAAATAACACCAGTTTCTAAAGTAGTTGGATAACTATCTTGATTCCAAATAAATATTACACCAGCCGGGAAGGAATGCCTAGTTTTGATTGAAATGCTAAAAAGGCATCGGTATTAGAATGGAAACAGAGATATTTATATTTGCAAACATTATTATGTGAGTAAATTTTAATTTTATGAATCAAAATATAGTCATTTTTATTTGAGAGAAATTTAGGTAATCCAGCAACAACAAATGCTCTTCTACAAGATCTGTAAAAATAAATAATTATTTTATATCTTTATTTCAAACTCTAAACAGGAGCTAAAATTATGGTATGAAATACATATTTAACCAAAACTTACTGTACGTAACTTACTGTGATACTTGCATTTTAATTACTTTGCACCAAAAATTTGAGTGATCTTCCCCAAAATATCTTCTGAGACAAGTCTGTGAAAAATGTATTTGGAAGAAGAGATATTTTCAATATCTTTGCAACAGTGTAGATGTTTAGTAAGAAGGGAATGACATAATAAAAAATAATTAAAGATAAAAGAAGATAATACGAATTAATTCAATCATTTCGATATTTTAAAACTTGAGAAAAAAAAGCCTTATGATTCTAGTATCACACAACTCACTTCTGGGCCTAACCATAGACCAGTTTCTTCCTCATATACTTCAATTCTGTCTAATGCATGCAATATGAAAAAGCTAGTTCGACTTTTGCATCTGGAAATTTAAGACAGAGGTTTTTTGTTGTTTGTTTTCCTTTTTGTTTCGTGAATACTTGTACCTCATTCTTGACTTCTTTTTTCCTAATTTTCTCTTTTTGAATATGTATAGTAATATAAAACTACATTGGAACACTCAGAATTCATATGGTAATAAGAGCGGATAATCTTGGGAAAGGTAATGGACAAAGTTGCATGCTAATTCTAGAATGGATGGATTTATGCAAATTTTCCATGCTGCCTTCAGTGAGTTTGCACTATAAGAATGTTATTAATAGAGACAACAGCTGAGAAGCAAGACAAACACCAGTTCTCAGAAAATGTAGTATGCATCCTACAGTTCAAGATAGAATAAACATTTTATCATTTAAACACTTTTAAAGTTTTGAATCACTTTCATAATAGTCACAGCACCAGTGTACAGTAGATTTCTACTAACAGCCCTTACTCCCAGCCAGCCTCACCGAGGTAGTATCATGGCAACTTCCTAGGATGATCACGTTACTGATTGCATACATGATTTATCTGTCACATTTGTGAGATGAAGAAATAGCATTTAAGAGGAAACCAAACTCGTTTGCACCAATAAACCACTCAATAACAATTCAGCATGTTTACAGGTTTATTTTAGAAATGTTTGCCTGTGATCTGCATAGAGTTACACATTACTGGATATCAATAACTTGATTATTCAAAGTAACAATCTGTTTTCAAGCTACTAAAGAGATTAAGTATATCACTTGCATGTCAACTCCATGTTACAAACTGTAAGTCAAAAGCCATGGAAATTTGCTTCTTAAAAGCCCACTATCTCAAGATCTAAACATCATTATTAACATATATCCTACTGCATAATCTTACTTTTATGATTGAAAAATTATTTACGTCAAATAACGACGCTGTGCACAAATTTGTGAGCTTGCTGGAGAGCAGCTGGAGAGCACACCATAAGCTTGAATTAGTTGATGTCAGAAGAGTTTTCTCAGCACCCTTTGAGTGCAGCAGACAAAAGAATGGGTAGGGCTGGCCGTCCAGAAAGCACTCCTGTGCTCCTTATCTCATTGTCTTCCTTACACAGAGCAACCAAAATAAACATGTCTACACATGGGCTACTCTCAGATGGCATCCAGAAGATCATTAGGAATGTGAAATGAAACATCAGAGTTCAGGCAGGCAAAATGAGCTGGCAAACAGTGGGATAAGTGCAGAGCAGGTGCTTAGCAGCTGCCCTCCCCACAGCCAGCACAATGTAGCCACTCCAGGATCACAGAGAGCAAGACTAGAGCGTTGAGCCACAAGTTGTGCCTCGTTAGGGGAATCCCTTTCTTGGAAGAGACTTAATTGCAGCCGTCTTCAAACAAATTGAAAAATAGCCAGAAGGTGAGTAAGTGAAAGATTCATTTAATAATCTCAATGAGACGAAGCCTAGTGTGTCCCAAGGCCTTTAACAAGTGCTAATGATCATACCTGTTTCTGATTCAGAATCGTTAATTTAGGTGTGTGAGGGACAACAGGAACTGACACTAATTTAATGGGGATGGGTTCAGGGGGTGAAGTGAAAACCGCTAAATAAAGCAACAACTGTTCAAATACCTCACACGTTTGCTAGCTCTTCAAGAGATGAGTTATTCCATGTATTTTTCTGGGAAGAAAGGCAGCTTTCCTAACATATCCTGCATGCCATTGACTTAGTCACACATTCTTTAAGCTACCAATAAATTCACAATAGCAGCTTTTTCTTCTTGTCTTGGAAGAAATACATGTAAATTATTTAGTATGTCAGAGATCAGGCTTGGATTACATCTGAATCAAATACAGTCTATAGTACTTGGTATAATCTAAAACCACTTCATATAATTTTAGTGATACAATGTGGTATAAACATAGAATAATCTAAAATCATACAATCCTTTCTTCATCCAAAGGACCAAAGAAACAAAGCAATCTGGCTACACAGATCAATTAAACCTTGACTTGCTTGTGGTGGGTCTTCCTCCTCCTGTTTCTCTGATCTGGGTCCTTGGATCAAATTGATGGTTTGTTTGTTTTTTTCTAGTGACTATAGATATGTCATTGCCAAGACAACAAAATCATACATTTATTTGGAATTATCTTTACAGTTATGGGAATTGAGCACTAATAACCACTTTATTTTATTTTATTTTTTAATTTTTAAAGAGGTCCAGTGTTGCTGAGTCCAATGAAACTGTCGGTTGAAGTAACAAAACCAGAGCTACTATAGCTTCTTCATTATCTGAAGAAGAAAGACTTGAAAAGAGCTAAAATGACTGATCCAAACTGCACAGTGAGCTTTTACTCCATTTTCAATAAACTGTTACTCTGAGGTCTTCTTCCAGAGTTACATTTCATCCTAGCTTCTCAGACTATTTGAATATCTGTATTTTATATTATTTTCCTCAAACATATTAGTTTGTATTTTTCCTATTTGAATCTCATTCTGTAATTTTCTGTCTGACTCCTTAATCTCACTCGGTCTCATTTGTATTCTTCCTTTTTGCTCTCTGGTGTTCACCTCAAGTTCTAATATATTTTTACCTGCATATTTCATTAACGTATTTTTACTCCCACATCCACATTATTAATAAAGACTTTAAACTGAATGGATCTCCACACAATGCTATTAAATATTCCCCCCCACACTTCAAATTTAATGCTTTGAGCCTTTATTTTACAATCAGCTCTCAAACCACATGACAATGCTCCTCTGCAAGTCATTGGGAAATAATTTTCAGTACAATTCTGCAAGGTATTGTGTCAAGCACTTTTCTAGACTCTGGATATATATTGCATTCCCTTTATCCAGTAAGTAGGTAACAGTGTTAAAAAAATAAAAATAAAAAGGAAAATTTGTTTTTAGGAAACAGTTTCTGTGCTTTATTACTTGGTGACTAGATTTGGGATTGAGGAAAGAATGATTCAAATTATTTTTTATAACCTTTATGTAGTGATTTATAGAGCACATATTTTAGCTTTCCTCAGGTTCATTTAAATTCCCTTGGCATCCAGACCTGTTTCTACTGCTTGTACTTTTTAGCACTAAATCCTTGTTCTCAGGATAGAATAGCAGGGCAAAAGGCTCCCTCAGCCTGACCCTTCTGCTGAACTACGGCAAAGCTTACAGAAGGTTCTGCTGTGAGTTCTGCAACCAAGTATGCTGTGATACATCTCCCACAGACTATAAAGTCACCTTTGTGCTGTCTGGAAAGCTTCCATTGCATTCTCACATGGGAGACCTACCCCCATCTCAACCTTCTGACTACAGCGTCTGGGAAGATAGTGTGCCCCATTGCTTTCATGCTGTTTTGGTTTTGCTCTTTTCTGACTCTGCTTTCTGACACATTCTTTTCTCCCTGTTAAATTGTTTCCCTCCCTAGCAATTTTCTCCTAACTACTTGTATTCTTTTCTAATTACTAGAAGCAGTTAGAGTAATTCTCCTTTCTACAGGTTCTGTTGTTTGATAGTGGAATCTAATTGGGATCGAATTCAGTTCTGGTTATCTATCTAGCAAACCATGTGTCAGCTTTGAGAAGGAAAGTTGGAGACATGTTGTATTCATATAACTGTTTAAAGTAATATTCAGCATTAAAAATATACTACAATATTTCATTAGAAAACAATGCAGTGACTAGAAAATAAAATTCACATTTTCACATCCTTTATTCTAGATATGTGCAAAGATTGCACCAAAAATAATCAAGGATGTTCAGCCACAAGTTGGAATGTGGAATTGCCCCACAGCAAACAATGCCCAGGAGAAGAAGCAATTTGCCTTAGAATGACTCTTGGAATAGCCGAATTTTAAGACTTGGTAACCTTTTAAGTTTCAAAGAGGTTATTTTGACAACTAAGCCGTGTGCCCTAATGTTTCAAACCGAATACTAAATAAATTATTAAGACTGTGTGGGCTGCTTATTTCCATTTCAAATAAAATACAAATCAAATATGACATTTAAAACTTTTCTCTAGTATCTATAAAGAGTGGTAAGAAGAACTCAAACTTGTAATAGAAGCTTGTTCAGTGCTTATAAAACTGACCTATCAATAGTGGCAGTCACTAAAAATATAGATCTTATATATAATGATTCAGGAGAATGTTTGCAGTTTAAAATGTTGAAAAGTTAATACTGACAATAAAACTAATGACTGTCTAGTTTTTCCTGGCATCCATTCTCCAAATCCCTTTGTCCAGTGAACTCACTTCTGATGCAACACCTACTTATATTGTTCCTGAAACCTTTAACTTGATTATGCTAGTCTTAGATTCTGAGGATTTGGTTTTGCTGGCTATTGTAGTGATGGAAAGACAAGCTTACCACTCTCCTTTCTGTAACAAAAAGGAAATATTTGGTTAGAGTTCTGTTACCCCTATAGCTAATTAAAGTTGATTTGCAATAAAGCAATCCGTGAATTTTTCTACTTTGAGATTCATCCTGTTTAAATTAAGAAAAAATGGTAGGTAAGGTATGAGGGAGCTCTTCTGTCAAATTATGTGCACATATTTCGCATTGGCTTCAAGAGAGCAGCCTTTGGCCTCTTCAGGGATCTGGTTGGCAGGGTGTCATGGGACAAAGCCCTGGAGGGAAGAGGGGCCTAAGAAAGCTGGTTGGTATTCAAGGTTCATCTCCTCCAAGCCCAGGAGCAGTGCATCCCAAAAAAGAGGAAAGCGGGCAAGAATGCCAGGAGGCCTCCGTGGATGAGTAAGGAGCTCCTGGGCTTTCTAGGGCACAAAAGGAAAGTCTATAGGGAGCGGAAACTGGAACGGGTTAGCTGGGAGGAATACAAAGAGGTGGCCCCAGCAGCCAGGGACCAGGTTAGGAAAGCTAAAGCCCAGGTAGAATTAAAACTAGCCAGGGACATAAAGGGGAACAAGAAGAATTTCTGCAGGTATATCAATGATAAAAGGAAGAGTAGGGAAGATGTGGGCCCTCTCCGGGAGGAAACTGGAGACCTGGTCATGAGGGATGTGGAGAAGGCTGAGGTGCTCAATGACTTCTTTGCCTCAGTCTTCACTGGCAAAGGCTCTAGACACACCACCCATCAACAAATTGCAGAAAGAGAAGGTAAGAACTGGGAGAAGGAAGATCTGCTCACTGTAAGTGAAGATCAGGTTCGAGACCACTTAAAGAACCTGAAGGTGTGAAGTCCATGGGTAACCTGGTCTAGTGGGAGGTGTCCTTGTCCACGGCAGGGGGGTTGGAACAAGATAATCTCTAAGGTCCCTTCCAACCTGAACCATTCTATGATTCTATCATTCTATGATTGGTTGTGATAAACACTGTAGATTTTACCAAGAATGTCCAGGGCTCAACAAGGATGGTATGAAGCAAGCGTCACTAGTGCATTATATAGGTGTTACAGCACATGGAAAATGAAGACTACAGAGTGCATTTGTGCCATACTAACATAGATGGTCTGATTGCCCTCTGTATGAAATTCTGCTGACACTGGAGCCAAGACATATTGACAGCTTGTCATATGACAAGTGCCTAAAATAATTATGGCTGTTATGGTGCTTTAATTTTTATTATACAATGCACACATATTTCTTATTTTCAATTCAATTTTACTTTAAAATTATGAAAGTAATTCTTAAGAATACTTTTAGCACAAGCTCTATATGTAGCATTTAGCAAAACTGTCTTTTTATATTAAATTATTATCAGTTTATTTTTAGTTTCATTGAATTGATCAAATTTAGAAAGCCACAAAAAGGTATCTGAATGTATTGAGACAAGGACAAAATGTTTGTCTGTTTTCTTCTTGTTTTGTTTTGATTTGTTTTATTTTGTTTTGTTTTTTCTCAAATCTTTTCATCTTATTTGAATCCCTACCTGAAAATTTGGGTTGGATTTTCTTATGTCTAGCTTTCCTCTGTTCAAACATGTCCTCTCAGTGCATCCTTGCATGAAATATAAATCACTGTAGACCATTTAGCAGATGTGGCATTGGCTCCTTTCATGAAAAAGTAGCTAAGTAGACGGATGTAAGCAGAGGCACAACCTGAATTTTCCAGGACAGTTTCAAAAATAGTTCAGATTGCTAAAGTTTTAGTATTTGAGCAGGTACTTAAAACACACAGTGAAATTCCCATCTAAAATTAAAGGTTGTTGTTAAGTTGCTGGAGGAAGTTCTAAAAAAATTCCAGAGGCTTGGGGACATTCTCTTATGAATCTTTGTAATACAGCTGGTCAAAGACGTTCTGTGCCACAAATCTGTCAACATTTATTCCTATATTTTTCTTCTATATATTCTTTTGCTAAGTTTTCAAGTTTTTGTCTAAACCTAGTTTATCAGCTCTAGCTGATTACAGCTAAAGAAATTTGACTTTGTTCTCAATCCTTAATGAATATTTGCAAACCTTCTAGTTTACAAAAAATCTTTTGCAAAAAGCAAGAGAATAACTTGTGCAACATCTTGGTGGTGAATAAAATAAGAAGCTAATTAGACTAGATAACAGTGAAAAAGAACTTAGATAAGATATTATGAAGAACATTGTGATGATAAAGATATTGAAAGCAATAGAACAAATTGTTGGGAAAAAACTGCAGCTACCATCATGGGACACATTCATTAATAGGTTAGATTAACATCAGCCAGGAATGTAAAAGATTAAATCGGCCTTGTCTGAAGAAAGGTGCCAGACTGCACTTTTTGAGGTACGTTTCAGACTACTCCATGATTCTACCCCTGTAGCTATATATGTGTCATGAGTGTTTTCACAGCTGTCAATGGAACAACTCAGAAAAGCTAACCTCATGTGAAAGACTCTCCACGGTCAGAACATTTACAATTGCAGTATGTCACAATCAGAAAGATGAAAAAGTATATATTTTTGTAGCACTCTGTTTTCTGCTTTTTAGATTTCCTACCATCTGCTTCGTAGCATTAATTGCTTAACATATATTTTATATTATGAAGAGAAATTATACTAACTTGGTACGGGAAAAGGTCAGATCAACTATTCATTGGAAAATTCATTTTACTTTTAAATCTGTATTTTCATAATTTAAAAGTAATACGCAGGAGAAGGAAAGTATAAACAAATATATTTTTAATCATTAAATATTATATTTTGAAAAAAATTAATGGAATATGGAAATCTTTGAAGTCTCTCACTATTTCTGTGTTTTAGTTTCCTGATGCTTCTCTAATCACTGTGGAGCTGTAAGACCAAAACTTTAAAAAGACCCAAGGATTACCCAGCATCCCTGCAGCATGGGAGGTAGCTCTTCATCAGGAAGTGCAGAAGACTGAAAGTTAGATTAACAATTGTAGGGAGCCTCTACTGCACCTGGGATTCCCATAGGTTTTTGGCTCCCAATTTTCATGTCTTGTGATAAGAAACCTTGAGATCTCTAGTACTAGGACAGTCCACAGTATGGAACTGTTATTCAGAGTTAGCCTGAGTGACCTTGAAATCTCGGACTCTAGTACAAGGCCAGAAACAGAGAGTCTGAAAGCCTGGTAGTCTTTACAGACACATAATTGGCACTACTGAGCTGAGACCTCCACTCTCCACTCATCTGGTGTGACAAGAGTAGTCTGTTAGAACTACTACTTGCTTGCCTGTTATCATGAGATTGTTGAATCTGTTTTCATAATTTTTATAAATCAGTGTTTTTCAGTGAAAATCTGCTTTTACTTGGAAAACAGCAAAACAGGTTTATATTTAATGTCATTTAAAGCTCTAAGTAGAAATCTGCTACAAGAAGATTGCAAGGAAAAGTTGAAAGAAAACAAAATTGGAATCTATTTGTCTATAAAATCAAAGTTATATTATATACTAGACCTTTATAATTCTTCCTGTTTTTTAGGCTTGCTGTCACATGTTTCTGAGGGGTTTCAAATTTTGCTTTTCTGCTGCTGTGTGGAAGAGTCATGCCAGCAACACATGAACTGACTAACAAACTGAATGTATATTGGAAACAGTTACTTTGTCAATATAAAATGTGATGCCAAATGCAAAAATATCAAACAAACTGGAAAACAGAAAATAATTCTTGTTTAATCACTTATTGTATGTGCAGTTTCACTTGCTCTTTGAAGAAATTGCAGGTAAACAGTTTTCATGGAGAAATTATTTTAGTTGGCAATTTCTTTTCAATGTTACATAAATTTTAACGCTATGAAAATTGTAGAATTTGCTCCAAAGTGTAAAAGCGGATCTTCTATAAAGTAAAATGACTACCATTATTTTAGTCTTGGTATTATCAGGATACTTGATTGTTGTTAGGGTTTTTAAGTTGTATGTTATTTAGGAACAATTGGATGATATGAATATAAATTGCTTAAGTATTTATTATGTGGGTCTTAACTAACTTTAGCTTAATTTCTTAAAACTATACAAAACACAAGTATTTAATCCACTGTATTTTGCTAACAACAGAGCACTGTCTACTTTAAGTACTAAGAAATTTCTAGCAGACCATCTGGATACCTATTCAGATATAAAAGTGAAAGGAGGTACTGAAATGGCACAAAGCAGAAGATAAATTGCCTATACGTAAAAGAGAGAAAAAGATTCTGAAAATTCTCTAGCGCCATTTTCCTTCATTTCTATTTCTCTTTAGTGCTTTATGTTATGTACTGATTTGTGCGCTAATGATTCATACTTAAAGATCTTCTCAAGGAATGTCTACATTTTAATCTAACTCTGTTTTCCAGCACGTGATTTTTGATATATCTATGTGATCTACACACACTACATATTTACATATTTTTTCTATGTTTTGATTCTATGTTTGCTTGTACAAATGAGGAAGGAAAGTGTAATGAAAGGAGTTAGAAAGGTTCTTTAAATGTACTCAATTTGAAGATGTGTTAATCTGAATTCTTAAATCTTTCTAAAACCCTCTCTACATGGATGTTTAGAGGGGCAAGTTGTGGCTAGGTCCTCTTTTGATGGACAAGGCTATTTAGGCAGAAGTTCTAGAGACAAAAATGATCCAACTCACACAGGTCATACAGGAACAGCAAGGATGTGTAGATAGAGGTTTGTCGTTGAGCTTTTGAAGAGCTTACGGTTGAGTGTGCTCTGCAGATAAGTCTCTGGTTTTATCCCAGCAGCACTCTACCACTTTCATTCCCAAGTCAATGTCTATCATATTCATAGTGTTGTATAAATTCTTGTAATCATCCAGTCAATTGACCTAATTGCTCAAATATTTCAACCCAACTTCTTCAAATGCTAGAATCTTGTTTTTCACTTTTCTCCGGCTGGCTACTCCTTTACCTCTGTTTTGTTTCATTGTTCTAAAGATTGTGGTGCTGTGGCCTTACATCCCTGATCAAGTAAGTAAACATTTGATTTTGGAGAAAATAATCCAAAAGAAAAGATTTTTGTAATTGTGTGCTGCAGATTCGAAAGTCTGCAGGAATCCAACAGAGAATGATAGATTTGGAAGATATTTAGAGCATATCATTCTCATACCTGCTAAGCATACTAATTGTTTCATTATTGGGATAAACAATGTGCTACCTCTCTGTGAACATAGGCAGAGTTTATGAAATATTTCTCCTTAAAGACAAGCTGTACTAATAGCTATAAAATAACCACAGAGATGCATTTTTGGGAATGAGGCTGACTTGGATCACCACAGGAAATATATTTATATTAGTCATTCTGCCAATGTTCACAGTTTTGCTCAATTTATTGATTCTCTGCTGAAGAGGAAAAAAAAGCCAATCTATCCTTTTTCTTGATGAAAATTAGAGAATAACATAAAATATTCACTTTATTTCTTTTTTCTTTTTTTCTTTTAATTTTTTTTCCCCTTCCTAGATTCATGGCATGCCTTTCTTCCCTGCCACTTTTTATGACAAGAAGTTCCAGTATGGCTTGACAGCTGTAAGCCAAGCTAATTACAGAATCTGAGATCTTAGGTTTCTATAAGTCAATATTCAGAACAATTCAGAATATATTTGAACAATGTAGACATAAAGGTCAAGCTACAATATTAATTCTTTCTCAGTAGGCCCAATCTATTAAAATATATTTCCCTCCCTATTTGAAATGTTGCACCATTCAAATACAATCAAGGTACTTTTGTCAATTATCCATTTACACTAAACGAGAAAAGAGGTTGCTTTGTGCTGTGTAAACTTTCTTGCATTTTAATGATGTGAATTTCTTTCTTTCAGATATAAGAAATTCAGCGAAGTAACCTCTCAGCAGCTTCTTTAAGTGGTTCTCAGTAATACATAATTTATCTGTAAGAATAAGGACTTGGAGACATTCAGCACAGGAGTTTAATAAATAATATGTCTGAATACTTTTAAGTACGTGGTTGTATCTGCTATGAATGCACAGGCTGATGCTTTATATTGAGTTCTAAATTTGGGAAATATTTTTCTATATTTTCATAAAACTTCAGACATTTATTTGCAGTTGGAAGATGGCAAATTCGATTTCTTCTCTTCAAGAAACTGAATTCAGGATAGGATAGTTTCTGATAACACATGCAACAACTTCCGTAGATATCTTATACTTGGTAACATTCTTTCACCCACCTCTGAAGAATACCTTTATTGTTCTGTGTGTTAGTGTTCTGTTTGACAGCACTGGTGAATTTCCTGCAGTTGTTTGTCAGTTTTAGTACAAAGGAAACGTTGCTTAGATGCTCCAAATTGATTATATTCACCCTCAGGCGATTTCATAATAACCTATTGCAGATTAAAATCACAAAATGCTATGTCACCTCTAGTCCTTATTAAGATAATTGACCCTCCTACTGAATTAATAATCTGCAACCTGGTTGCTTAAATATGCTTGCTACTAGATAGTTCTCCTAAAGTCTAAATGGTAACATATTTGATGAGTTAATTGAGCTTGTTTGTCTTCTTATTCAGTTAAACATCCTGGGTGGACAAAAGTATATTGTTTCAAATTCATTCTGACAGAAGAATGTGGAAGACCTCAAATTTGCCATGGATACTTTTCATAACTTCTAAGTTATTTTACTCATGATTCCTTTGTCATTCAAATTAAAAAATTGCAAGTGAGAAGCCAAGCTATTCAAACTTAAAATTATCATTGCCCGTGTAATTTGACATTACAAATTTATTGGCTCTGAAACAAAGCTTTTTATATGATAGAAGCAATCCTTCTATATTTTCTCATAATTAATTCAGGTTTACTTGAATTTTTACATTAGTAGGAAATTATCTAAATATGATTCAAATAATTAAGCTGTTCTATGATAATTTGTAATTTCTTATAGAGATAATGAGCTCCAGGATGCTTTGGATTTCTTTCAGTGTTGAGACTCATATATATTACTAACTAGATGTACGGAAAATAAGGGATTCTGCTTTTGGATTGCCTAGCCTTTGCTCCCTTCTCAAATGAATGCAGATTTAATCAACACGTACGTGTGCTGACACATATGAAAGCTTTGTTTCTCTCAATAACACAAGCATTTACCATTTTCTGTACCCCACTGTTGCTTCCTCATGTTCCCTTTCTACCTATTTCCCTTATTTTTGTTTCTTCTTGTCCCAGCATTTCAAGTAAATATATACTTCCCTCAGATGTGACAAAAAAAAGCAGTTGTTCAAAAAGCTTGAAAGAGGTCTGCTTGAAAATATGATCTTCTTCATTTATTAGCTTTGATTTGATGTTGTTAGAGTTTCGTTTTGTTTTTATTTGTGTTGGTTAGTTTTAATTAAGTAGAAGTCTTTTTACTTTCTCTTAAATCAATGGCAAACATGTCGATACTTGCTTAGTTCATAATATAGCAAATTGAAACTATGGATGTGCGCTTCTATGAGTAAACTCACACAGGTCTAATCGAGACAGTACTTCTGTAGGGAACCTGAAAGGAGTTTTAGAACAATAAATACCTATTGTACTTCACCCCTTAAGTATCACTGGGTACAGCAGAATAAGTGCATCTTCACTTATTTTGTGAGTAAAAAGAATTCTGAATATATTGTATTCAGGTCCTGAATCTGTGTTGCTTATTTACATGATTAGACCATGTGGAATCAGTTAAGATCAAGTTAATAAGAAAAGTTGTTAAAATCTGAACTTTAGGTTTTAAAAGTGTTATAAGGCATACAGAAATTATTTCATAAAAATGTACAGTATACAAACAAGAAGAAGTTGACAAGAAAAATCTTTTATATATAGATTTCTTCATTCTTTTCTATATTTTTGCATTACTGATGCCAAATTATAATGTCTTTTTAATTCAGAGGATGTTCTTACATTCCATCCTGCACCTGTTTCAGGGCAATCCCAAGTACCAATACAGGCTAGGTGGAGAATGGCTTGAGAGCAGCCCTGAGGAGAAGGATATGGGGGTGTCTGTTGATGAGAAACTCAACATGAGCCAGCAGTGTGAGACTGCAGTCCAGAAGGCCAACCAGATCCTGGGCTGCATCAAGAGAAACGTGGCCAGCAGGTCAAGGGAGGTGATTCTGCCCCTCTACTCTGCTCTCGTGAGACCTCATCTGGAGTATTGTGTCCAGTTCTGGAGCCCCCAACACAAGAAGGATGTGGAGCTGTTGGAGCGGGTCCAGAGGAGGGCCACAAAGATGATCAGACAGCTTGAGCACCTCCCCTTTGAGGACAGGCTGAGAGAGTTAGGACTCTTCAGCCTGGAGAAGAGAAGGCTGCGGGGGGACCTGATAGCAGCCTTCCAGTACCTGAAGGGGGCCTACAGGAAAGCTAGGGAGGGACTTTTTACAAGAACAGGTAACGATAGGACAAGGGGCAATGGATATGAACTGGAAGAGGGTAGATTTAGACTAGATATAAGGAGGAAATTCTTCACTGTGAGGGTAGTGAGACACTGGAACAGGTTGCCCAGAGAAGTTGTGGATGCCCCTTCCCTGGAAGTGTTCAAAGCCAGGCTGGATGGGGCTTTGGTCAGCCTGGTCTAGTGGGAGGTGTCCTTGCCCATGGCAGGGGGGTTGGAACAAGATGATCGCTATGGTCCATTCCAACCTAAACCATTCTATGATTCTATAATACCAGAAATTGCATATGTTGACCTATATGTTAACCAGGCATATTGGTCAATGTCTACTATCACTTTCATTTCACTGCATCCCACCTAGCACCTGTATGAAAACCTCTGGATGTCATCATTGTTATTCTAGAGTTAGAATCTTGTCAACATACAATGATACTTTACCTTGTTAACAAATTATTGAACCAGTCAGCTATACAGAGAAACAGAAAATTTGGTCAACTAAAACTCACAACAACAAAAAATACTCAATCAAAAATATATTAAAATATGCTCAAAATGGCCAAATTCATTGTAAGAACTAAAATTAATTCTCTCACTCTTCAGGTGCTGAGTGAGTCCAGTACACTAGGAAAAATCTGTATCTTTCCTGACTTTAAAGCACTTAGTCTTTTCCAGGATTGGTTCTTGAGAACATATTACTTTCTCAAGCTCCAACAGTGGTAGTAAAAGTAACCTTCTATATTTGCTCTAGGGTGTAAAAACAGTAGCCTAGAAAATAAAGAAATTATAAAGTGCACAGAGGAACAGGTCTAACAGTGTTTGTCTGAAATATCTCCCTGAAAACCTTCTGGTTACTTTTCTAAAGTCCAGTCTGTGGAAAGCACTGTCTTTCAAAAGTAGAGAGCTTTTCAAAGAGAATTTTCTATTAAGTCTTGGTTATGATAGAAAAGAGGTCAAGAAATTATTGTTCCATTATAATCAATAATAAAGCTTCACTTTACTCCTTTACTTCACTGGAGTCCAGACTTGCCACAATTTAATTGTATTAAAAGGATACATTTCTTTTTTTCCACTGAAGATTTAATACTTACTCTTCCACATCCATATGTCTGATATAAGTTCTTAATATGTCTTTATGTACGACAGGAAACTACAATCCATATAATCCCTCGACACTTCAGATATTTTAAAAAAAATAGCTTTGGCAAAGTAGGGAAGTGGATTTGTCAATCTCCTAATTAGTTCTAAACAAAGTGTTCTTAGAATATTCCTTTGTTACAGATAAGTTATTTCTTAGAAAATTTTAAACTCATTCCTACGCCTCATTTTTTCATTTTTCTTTTTCTTTTTCTTTTTTTTTTTCTGGACTGAATCAAAACTTTTTGATTTATGTATGATTTCGTTTTTCTAACTGATAACTTGATTGTTGACCTCTATGAAATTTTACCTGGGTTCAGGAAGTTATTGAATTTCTGAATAACAATATAAAGTTTTTTGCCATTCTCATTCTCACCAACCAGCAAAGTTCTAGGTGTCTCAGGACTGATCCCATTCATGATTAAGTCCGCATAGAAATGCTATAGAGAATGAGAAATTCCACAAGGTTAAAAATAAATTGGAAAAAAAAGCAGAAATAATGGAAATAACGTATTATTCCAGTCACAGACTGGAACCTTCTATCTTTTTCATCAGGGTCCTTTTTAATATGCGCGCACAGAGACTCCTATGTAAAATGTTAAAAGGTTGTGCTGCAAGCAAGATAAAATGCCCAAGAGGTAAGTATTATTACGCATATTTTGCATAGAGGTAAACAAAAGCTAAACCTATTCAGTGACTTGCCTGAGATGTTCTATGCCAGGACCATTTCTCCACCAGAATGAGAGAGCTGAGCTGCAGATGGCATACATTCTTTACTACAGATATAAGCTCCTGCCAACTAAGGTAGCTTCAGTCTTTCTGATCCTATCCATGAATCCACAAGCCAAACACAGTGTGGCCATAGCTCCTTTCCTTGCACAAGAACATTAATTGAATTACTGTAGGATAAATCATTTTTAACACTATGATCAGACAGAAAATGAATCAATCTGAATGAATAAATCTATATATAACAATAGATATAAAATCAACAGAAGTTAAGCATATAGCTTTACTCCAACATAGAATGATCCAAAGATTAAGAAAGTCATGCTTCGCACGGTATATGACTGGGAGATTTCCAACACAAAATGAAAATTGCTCACCAAGGTTTGTCATAGACAAAAATAAGCGTGAGTCAATGGCAATTTTTAACAAAAAGGCTAGCATTTCATTTCTCTGAATGATGCAAACTGTGTTGACAAAGCTCTGTCTGACTGTTGTCTCTCTGTAGTAGGGTCCTGTTTGTTCTGTGGGTGTTGTTGATCTAGAGGTGCCTGCTGAATTTAACACAGTGACTGTGATAGAAACTGTTTTGTGAATTTTACCTGTTGCCATCATACTGCATGGACAACGCCTAGTAGAACTCAGATCAGGATCTTGGGTGGCCTAAACCGGTCTTCTGGGTGTTAGAGGACTTGGGGAGAGGATCCTCAGAAGCATTCAAACTTCTTCATATTGAATAATGGCACCTCTTTAGAGCTGGCACCATTTCAAAGTTATGGTATGAATTACATACTGGGTGCTTCTTGTGTCATTGCTATTGTTTCCAGTTACATAACAAAAGAAGGATTAATGCTAACACTAAAGATGGAGTAATGCTAACACTTCTTGACAATAAATACTGGCAATCGTTTCTTTTACTCATCAGGCAAGTTATTTCCCAATAAAATAACATCTGCTTAGAACACCATTTACAAGCAGGACTAGCTAGATAGGATACTAATATCCATATAAAGAAAATACCTGCCTGTATGAAAGAGGATACTTTCTGTTAACTGCTGGTCATCAGAGCCATATTTTAGTACACTGAATTGTCATATATTATGAGAATATGTGTGTGCATATTTCATTCTAATTTATGAGAAAGGAGATCTACTCAGTAAATTAAAAGACCTAAGTCCTGCATTTGATTGTGCTCTGAGACAATGTATGGCTCAATAATAGTGAATTTACCTAATGGGAAATACTTTAATTGTACTATTACTACTTCAAAAATGAATTACACCTGTATTATCTCAGCCTACTCGGAAACTGTTGTAGAAATAAACTGTAGGGTAGGACTGACTAATAAAATGTAGTATTATTTGCATGTATAGTATCTGGGATCTAACAGATACTACCTCACAATTTTTAGGTGACAATAGACATCTAAACGGAATAAAATAAAGATCTGCTGTTGCAAATATAGAAGATTGTCTATGTAATTTAGATGAATAATATTGTGGATGCTTACGTTCAATTTACATCTCTATAACTCTGTTAAGCTCTGGTTTGCACAGGTATCCTCTGAAATTAATCTGCTGAAATATTATAAATAAATGAATAAATTGGCTTCCCCACATAAATATTTAATCCATTTTAATCATTTTAAAAACATAGTTGTAGCATTCCAAAGTATGCAAGACTTTAGTTTTGCCCACTATATTAATACTGGAGTTGCTGCAGTTTATTTAATTTGAACATTTTCAAACATATATTTCTGTAGGAGCTTTGAAAAATGATGTGTTTGTCTTTTCTTATATTGTGTCATAGATTTTTATTAGAGAAGGACTTTATTCTGTGTGTGTACATGACTAAATTGCTTGAAAATTCAGATAAGTCAAGCGCTTTCCTTGTAAGAACACATTTTCCCTCCCTAAAGGCACCATTTATATTCTCTGGTTGTTTTTTTCTCCGACCAGATATTCTCTACACAATTTTCAGTACTGTCATAGATATGCTTCTAAATGTTTATTTTTTACCCAATATTATTTAAAACTTTGCCATATAGTGTTAAATATTTGTTTATTTTCTCACTTTACTATGTGTGGAAAGTGGAAGGAAAACATTTTAACACTGTATTATGATATGGTATATGAAACTGAGTTTCGTGTGTGGTTTCGTACATGAACTAACAGATTTAAATTCTTTCCATAAGTCAGGGGTAGTTGATATGTAACCAGCTACGAAGCCTGTGTTTCACAAATCTGCTTACACTGAATAATTCAATATTTGAGCTTTAATGATATTTGAACAGGAATCTATGTAGGCTGTATAGTAGATAGGTGAAAAAAAAACAGGCAGACTTGATTTCTGTTTGAATCATGAGAATCTGAGATAAATTTTTCTACCCATTGTGGTATATGTCCTCCCCTGGACAGACGTGTTCACCACCCCTGTAGGTTACACTGTCTCTATAGCTTCTCACAGTTTTTCTTGGAAGACCTGAGATGCATAAACATGGGGAATGTCTTCTCAATAGCAGCGCCACTGTTGTTAAGCATCTGCCTTGTAACACCTGCAGAGAGGCATAGGCAAGACAAATCCTGAGGCAGTTGGAGCTGGCACAGGTAAAGGGACACCCCCTGTCTCAGCTGATGCCTTTATACTGCCATCAGCCTGGCCATGACCAACTAGAGTGCTGAGCTGGTTTGTGGAAAGCATGTAGCAGAACACAGCTTGTCTCTGGGAGAGATGATAGACTGTACCCACCACTGCTTGTTCATGCCAAATATACAAGTAGGGCTATATGGCCAAGAGGGATCCACAGAGACAGTGATATGAAGAGGTACAAGTTGTGTTTGCTGTGGTGCCTGAAGTGTGGCTCTCTCAAAAATGCACTCACAGCTGCCTTTAACTCTGGAGATGTGGCTGCAGATGGCTTGCTGCAGCACCTGTCCGTAGCCCAAGCTTGGCCTGATGTGCCATGCCTGTGTGCTCCCGGTCTGCCTGCCAAGGATTCAGTAAGTGGAGATCCTGAGGTGAATTAGCAGCATTAGGAGATCTGGCAATGGGCTGGGTGAGGTGTTTCCTCTCTCCCTGATCATCCTGTCCTGCAGCCTCAGAAGGTGATCCAGGCTGGGGATGGTGGCCAGGGATCGGTCACAGCCCAGCCGTCCCAGGTGCTGCCACAGGCCCTGGGCCTGACCAGGAAGGCAGCCCCCAGGTTGGGTTGATGCTGGGCCCAGCAGATCCCAGGAGAATGGAGGTGAAGGACTGAATGTGGGCCAGAGATCAGGTAGGGCCGTGTATGAGAGCCTTGGGGACAAAGCAACCCCCAAGCAGATCAGGGAGACCTTTGCTGAGGCTTCTCTTCTTTGCAGCCTGCTGGCTGCAGAAAACTTCTAGACAAGGAGAGTGGGAGAGCACCCTGGGCTGCAACACCAGTTTTCACCCCTGGAAACATAGATTGCAGTGGCATACTCAGTCCAGGATCCTGTGTACTTAAAAAATAAAAATAAAAATAGAAATAATGTGTAATATATTGATGGGAATCAGCTGTCTTGAGATCAGCCCTAATTTGAACCAGTGTAAGGCAAAAGTTATTTAGAGGGTAACAAACAGCTGCAAAGTTTTTAAGAAGGAAAGAAAAGCATCCTCAGCTCCAAAAGATGTGTCCTCATCACCGCAACATACCTTGTAGTCATATGCACCTCCTCCATACAGTCAGAGACTATGTTCACTTTCTGTTCATACTTCACGTCACACTAGTAAGTCTCCTCATCATTGTAAATTTTGTAATCAATGTATTTCCAGGCTGTCCTGGGACTTCAATCCAGATTAATTTCCTAAAAAGATTCTTTTATTTTTCTTCAGCTCTCAGGAGATGCAAATGTTTTTGGCAGACCCTATGCTGTGTCCTGCAAGTGGTAATATGAATTTTTTACCTGGACTTTATCCAATAGGCAGAGATGAGAAGTGAAAGCTTTTTTTCCACTTGGGAAGAAAAACATAGTTTATACAGATCCATGAAGCCTTTTCACAATCCAACTGTAGATCAACTGTTAGATCAACTGTAAATTAACAGATTTAATGTAGCACCATAATTGGGATTGATGAATGTAGATCACTGTTGGCTGCCAACTGAGACTAGACAGAAGAGCAGTCAACCTCTCCGGGGTCATTGTGAAATTTGAGTGGTAATGGGATCACAGTGACTGATATCTATATCTAAATTCAAAGAGTGACACGGCATGCAGTAGTATCTCTTAGCATGAAAATGACTGTAAAAAAACATAGGTAATTTTTTTCCAGCCAGGCTAGTAAAAAACAATACATTAGTCTTTGAATCTATTGTCTGCAAGTAGATAATAAGTCAAAATTAAGGTTTGAAGAGGAAGCATTTTAGCATTTTTGCCATACCTTTCTTAAAAAGTTAGTCTCCTTAAACATTGAGGAAAATGGTTCTCCATTTCTCATAAAAATCTTTTCAAGTCTAAATAAATAAATATTTCTGATGAGCCTTAATGTCAAGATTCACACTTTTCATTATGACGTGTTTTTAAACTTTTGATTGAGTTGGTATTATGTTATCTCCTGGTTATAAAAGATTCAGGAAGAAATGTGAGGAACATTCCAAACTCCTGCATTATCTAAAGTAAACCGTACACTGAATTTCTAATAGGTTTTCTCACCAAGGGTCTTAATCCCAGCCTCTTTCCAGGATAGCCTGAAAAGAGAAAGATAGAATCTGCTTATCACCCTTTCCCCCCAAAAGTACAGGAAAGGTAAACAAGAAAGGCAACTTGTCAACACTGAGACAATTACTTCTGTTTCTAACATCACAGCCTAAAACTGATAAGGGTTTGTTATGAGGGATTTTTGTACCCAGATTAGAAGAAATCAGCAAGTGTATTTGGGCATTCTGTTATCTAGATTTCACATTGTTTCCTGTGTCCTTATATATCTAAAGGCAAAGCTATTTTATTTTAATTTCACTTAGCTTCAAAAAACAAATACAAACCAAAACAAACAAACAAAAGAAAAGAAAAAATCATTCTGACTTATTGTTCTGGGCTCTTCTATTTCATTTTACCAAAAGAAACTATAGGGGAAGGTGCAGAACTGTACTATTTCAATCCTACTTGTGGATAATAAAAGAAGAAAGAAAGAAAATACCTTCCTTACATATCCTCAGATTGGGCCCATAGACAACCCCTTTTGCAGAATATAGTTCTCTTCCACTGCTGTGCTTGCAAGCTAGCATGAAAAGGTTAAATAATAGACCTTCTGCTGAGTGATCGTCCCGCAGAACAGAAGTGTGTGCTTTTAGGAAGGAGAGAAATCTATTTTCCTTGATAGAAGAAAGAAAAAGGAAGAAGTCAAGTCACTTAACTTTTGCCCATAGAATGATTCTTTATAAAACCAGGTCAATTATTTGATTATTTTAGAAACTGTTGAGTCATTTTATCTGTGCTGTCATAATTTCCAAAGCATCTTCCTCCCCTAGAAATTTAAATTCCATTGAAAGTGTTGGGATTTGTATTCCTAAATTACGCAGCATTTCTTGAACATTGGAAATTCCACTTAAGCAAACATCAGACTAAACCAATATTGACTTTGGTTTTCATCTAAGACTTGCTTTTGGAGAATGAGCATGGACAAAAATAACCCCTAAAAATCTTTTTTTTCTTTCTCTGAACTAAGCATTTTAATGAAAGGGGAAACATAGTAGGGACAGATTGCTTTACCCAGAAAAGCTAGCCTATTTTGGAATAATAATCCAAACCCAAATGCATCGGTGGTATTCTCGTCAAAATACTCATGTATATGGCATGACCACATATCATATTATATGAATTATGACCTCACAATAAACATCTAAGAAGTTTTCACCATGCAGAGGACCGAATTTATAGTGGATCTTTAAGGTAATCATTTATGTGGAAAGAAACAGGAAAATGAGAAGGTGACAGAATCAAATTCTAGTAAATAGTACTTCCAAGACCAAAATACACTTTTGAAAATCAATAATTAGCAAATAGATTCACCATGTTATTATGAGTGTAATAAGAAACTATTCTTCCATCTCCAGTATAAGATCACAAGCAGTTTTTTCACTCATGTACTCTCCACCTCTCTATGTCTCAAGAAAACTTTCCCCACCAAATTTATTTATTGCTTTCTTGGATAACAGTGGCCTTCTTAGTTATACTATATCACTCAATGACTAAACATTTATGTAGAAAGCACAGATGGTCAGACAGGACACACTCAACCAAATAAGGGAGATAAATTGGAGCAAACCTGAAGGGCAGGCTGTGATGTGTCTGTGTTTCTTTTCTTCACTGTTAGTCTCATCCACATAGTAAAACGTCTATCAACATGCTGGCAATAATGATCCTACAGTCATTTCTAGACCCCAAAATCTATATATTTCAGTACAGAGCCTCACCTTGGGCAAAAGTACAAAATTTTGTCTTAGGATGTATCTGCCAATCCAACAAAAATTCACGAAAATTTACTTTGGAAGCAGTCCCATATATGTATCCTGAACTGGCATACACTGTTACAGAGCTTTTCATAAAAATGCCCTGTTTCTCAGATCCATTGCATCTGATTGAATGTAGTGTAAGTATGTTTTATGTGAAGAGAAACTAGCTATTTAAAAACACCATAAAATGTATTATGTTTAGTTATGCAATGTGAATTACAAATATATATATATTATCTATTAAATGTTGATTAAAATGCTTTTTTTAAAAAAAAAAATCATTCTGAGAATTGTGATTTTTGAGAGTTTTGATGGCAATACACAGTACTAATGCAAATTCAAACTTTTCCATGTTAAGAATAAAGGTTTTGCTTATACATTTAAAGATGTAGTGATACTAGAATAAAGCATAAGAAAATAGAAGTAAAACTGACACTTGTCAAACTAAATGCTAACTTCTACATTTGATTCCGTTGATACAGACCAGATAATACAACTAAGAGAATTCAAAGAAGGATGGAAATATACAGTAAGCACTTAAAACTATACCATTTTAAAAAAGCAGCAATGTGAGGTTAAATAAAAATAAATTGTATTGCATGAAAATAATCATCAATACTGTATCTATTTTCCATAAGCTTTTCAAATGCTCTTGTCATTTATTTGTATCTGGAAAAATGAGTATTTTGCATTTTCCACAAGAAAGTAGATCTTACTTGAGCTGTTATTTGCCTCTTTCTGTGTCTGCTTCACAAGAGATTGCTTTTGTGGAGTGTAATCCCACTCGAAATTTATATGAAATCTATGAATGCAAAACAAGTTTCTCTACATTCATGGAAACTACCTGCATAAGGTTCAAGGTTTCCTTTAAAAAGATTTCTAAAGTGATCCATCTAAGCAGCAAAGCTTTTTCGTGTTAAGCCACCAGTAGTCAGTACTTCTGAAAGATAAATCATCTATTAAGATTTCTAGATTAGGAATGGATTTTTAAATGCCCCTGAAGCATGTTGACAGTCTGGAATGCGAGAGAAGTTTCTATACACCTTTTGTGGGTGTTTTGATTCTTTGATTTAGGAGCATGGTCTGCGTTAGGGTCAATTTGTATTGTGAAGTAATTTAGATTTTACACTGAACTTACAAAATGAAGTTTTGAAACCAAAATGGCATTGACATCTGAGCTGAATCTGAGAGTAGCGTTCCCCTCTGAGGATACTGAAGAAATGTCAGACATCTCAGAACAGGGATTTCCCTGAAATAACGAAAATAACTCACTGAGGACACAGGGGGATTTATATCACATTCTGTTCTCTCAGAGGCTTTGCTGCCACCTTGCATGTACCAGGGAGCAACCCTTTCTATTTGGGAATTTTCTGCCCTAAATTCTCTCTTATAAGCAGGACATTCAAAAAGAATATAGCTGGTTTTTTGTTGGTGGTGTTGTTTGTTTGTTTTTATTTGATTTTATTTTACTTTTATTCCCATCTCAGGAGGAAGGGGAACTTACAGAGGATCTCCTTCATCTTCTCCCACCCCCTTTGATGCACAAGTGGTGAGAGCAGTCATCAGTAATGTCAAAGGCCTGAGTTCACTACACTTGTCCATCTGCACGAGCTCCAAACTTCTATCTGCCTCAGCCTGGAGATTTGCCTTGCCTGTCATGTGTTGAACAGCTTTTGAACTGCAGTAATCTGCAGGTCTGCTGGAAGTTGTTGAAGCTGTTTATTTTCTGTAACATTCAGTGAGCCAGAGAGACAAAAGAAAGTGGAGATCAAGCCTGCAGGGAAGTTTATGTCATTTAGCTTAAAGAGAGAAATTCTGTTTTTTAACAATGCTCTGAGCATGTTCTGTTTGTTCTACATTAAGCAGACACTGGGTAAAATACTGAAATACTTATAAGAACACAGACTGGAGCACAGGCTATATCCGGACTATATAGCAGACAGGAAAAGAGTCAAAAGTATGTCTCCTTAATGCATGTCAGCAGTGCTTAGATGTGAGAAATCTGCTGAGCTACTCAGCCTTGTCAAGTGTTGTTTCTGAGCACATCAGGAAGAAAACTCACAAGTTCCTGTATCATTTCTAGTATTACAAATGACATGCATTATTGGTTAATGATTTAATATTATATGAATTCTAGAGTTAGATGAAAGAATTCTGAAAATCTCAGCTCAGAGCAGAGATGTCAAGTTTCATGGATATTGTTAGTAAGCATTTCTGGAAATTCTTATGTATGAGCAGCATGGCTTGGGGTCTCTCTGTTTGAAAACATTGGCTTTTATATCTCCTTTTTATGTCTCCTATGGCTTTTATAGCTCTTTTGCAAAATTTATTTTTCACATTAACAGTAGATGTTTTATGACAACAAGTAGAAAGTTCTATCAAATGCAGAAAGGACGTCTAGTCCCATTCCAAAGGTATTAAAACCAACAAAATTCTAATTATTATTGGGTTTAGGTTGTAGGTTTTGTTTGTTTGGTAGTTAGGTCTGGCCTAGATATTTTGTGACAGTGTTTGTTTATGGCAGTTCAACGAATTTTGTTCAAAACTGTTATATGAAGTACATTTGTAACATTAGCTACCAAAATATAGAAGCCTTCAAATCAAAGTTACAAAACTGAGAGGGTGATTGTTGTCAGGATGAAATGGGAACAGGAGAGAAATTGTGTACCAGATTATGTTTCCTCACTGTTGTGGAGTCATTTGCAGGAAAAAGAGGATAAGTATTGTGTCAGCTTCCATTTCCCTTTCCTTAGATTACCACAGACAAATTATAAAGAAAATACTTCAGCAATGTAGGGGCAAGAGGAACACGAGTACTGGATGGAAGATAACCAAATTTCAAAATTTTTCATTCTCTTATGGAGAAAAATAAAAGACTAAAAAAAGTATGAATGTATTTGCAAAGGTATTTTCTGTCATAAAAGCTTTTTTTGAAATACTCCTGATCTGCCCCAGTAAATTGACATTGTGGGAACATTTGAGAAAAGTGTGCAAATCAAGAAGCAGAGAAGAGCACTTGTCTTTGCAGCAATGGTATACAAGCTTTGTTAGTGTCTGAGCTAATTCAACAAAGACCCTCTATTCACAATTAGAGAACATGTGGCAAAAAAATTCTTAAAATTTCTTGCTGAATTTACATGAAGTCAGTCATCCATGGCCAGCTGATCATGTACAGAGGATAAAGAAGGCAAGACTTTTTTAATATATCACCAATACTGATGTGATCAGTAAGAGCTACAGAGCACCTCTTTATTTAACTTAGTCAATCCAATACTACTGCAGCTGATAGCAAAACCTAACTAATGTGTGAATTGAAACTGGGAGACTTGGAAACTAAGATACAAGAATTTTATTGTTGCCACAGAAAGTCCAATAAATATTTATCCAAGAGAGTAGAATAGCTGGTAAGGAGACATAACCAAAGCCTTACATGATGTCAGCTATGGAGGAGTCTGGATGCTTTGGCCAAATTTGAAGGGCCAGTGAAGTGTGTCAGTATTGCTCTAATTTAAGATAGTATGGCAGCAAGGGGACTTTTGCTCATCACTATGCAAGAATATATCCACACACTGTTCTTATTTAACTTCTTATTTAACTCCAAGGGGATATGGCCTAGAATTGGAACACAGGAAGTTCCACACCAATATGCATAAGAACTTCACGGTGCAGGTGACAGAGCGCTGGAACAGGCTGCCCAAGGAGCTTGTGGAGTCTCCTTCGCTGGAGATATTCAAGACCCATCTGGATGCCCACCTGTGCGACCTGCTGTAGGGAACTGCTCTGGCAGGGGGGCTGGACTTGGTGATCTCTAGAGGTCCCTTCCAACCCCTACAATTCTGTGATTCTTTTATGCACTAAGAAACAATGATAAAGACTAGAATAGCTTCAGTTTGCAAAGACATAACTCTTAAGCAGAGGTGCAAGATCTTCCTCCCTATGATTCACTCTCTGTCAGTGTTGGCACCTTTGTCGGTGTCTCATTTAAGTCAGGGAAATGTCTTGCTGGCTGTTTTAAACACTGGTGCCAGAACAAAGAAAACAGAGCTGCATTGCTTGGTTTTATTCTGGGAATATGTGGGTGACAGATCACTCCCATACTTTCTTCATCTTTTCTATGTACTCTTTGAGGAGTCCACATCCAAAAGCAGCAGCATTTCTTGTTTGCTGCAGTTGCTGAGAGTCTCTCCAAATCCATAATATGACTGATGAAAGAGTTTCAGAGTAGGTGGAAAAGTCAGGGAAATGCTCAGGAAGCAACTCTTCTGTTGCTTGGCTGATGTTTTGTGAAGACTTTAGCTTCAAAAAATAAAAAAGATATCCCATTCTAAGCCAGTAAACATAACTGATTATTTCTGCTTATATATTTAACTAATTTATTCATGAGTTATAAGTTTTGATATTCGTAAAGCTTATAAACAAACCAGTTTCACTTCAAATGAAAGTACAATAAATCCTAGAGAAAGTCAGGCATAGAGATTTTGGACAGCTGTTTCTATAAGATCTGTAGCCACTCCTCTGATGTGAAAATCAAATTCATACCTCACCAAAGAGGTGATGCAAGAAAAAGCAGAATATATTAAAGCAGGAGAAAATTATATGATCAGATTGGAATAACTAAACATTAAGAAATCAAATTGTGATAAAAAACTGGGTTTTGTCCTTGTTTCTGTATTGTTTCAACAACAAAAAGTAACAAAAATGCTTTGGATCAACCAGGAAGTAATTTTATCTTCTCATAAATTGCTTTGGAAAGGACAAAATGTACTTAAAAAAAAATCCCAACAAATTGTCAAAGAACTTTTAACTCAAAAAAAAAAGTAATATTTAGATATAACTTGAAATAAAACGTCATTTCTGAAACCCTTAATTGACTCAGTATATTTTAAAATGTTCACAAAAATATGTTATCATTTTCTCTTTTCTTTTTTTCTCTTAAACAATTCTGTGCAACCAAAATTTTTTTAGTGGATTTTTTTAAGTATGACTACTCTTCTTCGAGGGAGGGTGAGAGGAAGGATTTGTGTTTCCCAAGAACACGTGGCCTGTTGCAGCTGGCTAACATCAGTTTTTATCTGCACGGAGATTAAGGCATCTTTCCAAAGCACCCGTCTGAAGTCATCTATAGCACAGGAAGAAAAATGTAGGCTCTTCTTTCTCACCAATAAATAGATTTGATTTTTAAAAACTCTCAAAGAATCCATCAATTATTCCAAGGAATTGCTGCTTTCACATACTTAATACTGCCATGTGCACTATGGGTGAAATTCCGCCTTAGGCAGGTGATCAACGCTAGGCCTGTGCTCTATCTAAATCCCACATCAAATCCTCCACGTTACATACATATATATATATATGTATTCATTATCAACTCCATCCCACAGCAGATAATGTAGCACAAGTAGGGATAACTGAGTCATTTTCTCATTATAAACTACTTTACAATTCAATGCATAAAGGAAAAAAAAGACCTACATTAATATGTATAAGAGTTTTTGAAGTTGAGAAATGTTCCACATAGAAGCTAAATCAATCCTCTTCACATATGTACCATTTTATTATAGAACTGTACTTACTATTTAGCTTTATGCTGTTGTATGCTTCTCCATGCTTGTAACATTGTGGAAACATTGGTGTGAAAAATATCTTTGAATTTGATGATCTGGGATACAAAAACTGTTTTTGGGCTGTATTGCTATTGATTTTTACAAATTAGAGACAAAAAAAACAGAAATATTTCAATACCTCATGATCAATTACATATTCAAATTAAATGTGCCTAAGATTCTGCGTGAGATTCAAATGCATTTTATCCATAAGTGTATTTATTTAGTCCCTGCATCACTGCATACTCGAATAAGCTGTGTTCAGCTATCTACATATGTGATGTGGGACTTGAATCGTTAATTTGCATTGAGTGGAATTCTCTTACATGCACAATTTGCTGCATTATAATACAAATATGTAACACTCAGGTAAATTTACAGGGTTTTCATTTGTTTGCTCGTTTGTTTCGAGAAATCTGCTTTAATACAAGAAATACTGCAAAATACACAGAAAAAAATATAGCTCAGTATATGTAAAGCAGAATTCTCAGTCAATTTAATCCGATATTAAAACTCCAGCTGATTGAAGGGATCCAGTGCTTCAACCTCAAGAGTGTTGTTTCTGTGATATATTGCCTTTTACCAGGACTAGTAGGAAAGGTATTTTTCTGATTAGTAGTCCATTGTCTACCCTGAACAGTACACTTAGACAATAAAGAATCTAGTCAACATATGGCTACTTAATTAACTTCAGATAACTAATTTGTGAGAAAAATGATCTATAAAATGCTTGGAAATGTGTCTTGCACAAAGAAAGTATGAGTGAAACTCATTCTCTGTAGTAAAGCTGCCTGAAATGGAACTGGAAATTTCATAAATTGTTTTGCCCCCAGATAGGATGAAATTACTGGGATATCCAAGCATTTCTGTCTTTGTGTTTCAGCTCTCAACTGTCTCAGACAAAGTGCAGTTTAGGTTTCCCATGTGCTCATTTTTATTCTCAGCATGCCCCTCTAAGGCTACGTCTCTCAAAGTGCATCGAGAGTGTGTGACTTGTGATTCACTGTGACTGCGAATGATGCAGCATGAAGCTCAGCCTACACAGACAGTAGGGTCAAAAGACGTACCTGGAAGGAACTAATCCTCTACAAGCAGGCACATTATGAGCTCTTTTTAGTAAACTGGCAAGCCACATCTCAGAAACAAATAGAATTTCTCATTCATTTGATAAACCCCACTGCTCAAGTAGCCAAGGATTGTCAGCCCTCAGCTTCTAAAGGAACACATTATTTTGGGTAAATTTCCACAAGGAAACTGGCCATCTTGCAAAAGCATTCTGCCTTGCTGCCAGCTGGCATCCTGATGGGCTGACAGGAAGCATAAGGCCTCAGGAGTCCCAGCTTTCAGACATTTTGTACTCAGTTGCCTGGGATCGAAGTGTCCATAGTTCTCAAGGAAATCACTGCAAGGGCTGTCTTAATGCCAGTAGAGTTTGGGAGATGTGTTTTTTCAGGGAACTGTAAAACTCATAATGCTTTCTTCAATGAGAATTAACCAGAATTTTGAAATATTTTACCTGCTCTCTGAAACCGAGCTGTCATTTGTAACCTGTAGGCATACAAAAATAGAAACATACAATTTCTTTTTAAAGAGAAAATAAGCTTCATTTTGCTTCGTATGATAGCTAACTATTTCAAGCTTTGGTAAGGGTGTCTGGATGTGATAAAACATACTCACAAATTTTAAAAGCAGAGCTAAGAGTGGTGGAGTGGCTACTGCAAGACAGACGGATAGTTGCAGATAGCGGAAAGTGAGAAAGGCTTCTTAGTCTTGCTGTTTGAAAAAGAATTAAAAAAATCAGTCAAGAGATCTCTTGACAATTTTTTCTGCTATGAGTGGATTTGCTCTGGGAAACACTCCATGCTCAGGGCCTGGACTCTGGAAGCTTGTTTCCAAATGTACTGATTGCTATTTCTCTTCATTAACAGATTATGCTTACTGGTTATGGTGTTTGTATAAACTTTATCTCCACAGACCTAAGTGCTACTGTCTGTTTAGATCTGATGTAGGACATTACGTGTAGAGTAAGAGGATTGTATTGCAGCTTTCTATCAGCTGTTTTGCTTTGGTGCTTGTCCTGGGTTTTCCAAGTGTTGTTGTTCAACTTCGTCATTGCTTCTTCCATTGAAAAGAAATATAGCATTTCATGGAAATTGATAAGGATAATTACCAACACATGCTTTTTTTAAAAAGATTAAAACAGAAAATCCCTAGCAGAACAATCAGGTATACTTGATATGAGTCACTGAAGAGACAAGTGTATCTCAGCAGCCATTTTGTATACCAAACAGGAAGTTACCTCAGGGACTGGTTGCCTATTCCCTTAGCTCTTTGTTTAAAATCTAACTATGTAATGGTACAGAGGACTAACCCATTAGCCTGCTGTTTGATTTATTACACTTCATTAAAGCTGTTTACTTCATTTTGTTACTTAGTGTTCATTATTGGCGTCTTCATATTAGCTGTGCTGGTGACATGGCAGGATTAAAGATTTTTGAAATATCAGAATTAAGTAGAAATAAAGTAAAACAGCCTCCCTAGTGAACTTCTCCTATATTGTATTTCTGTGAGAGTTATGTGCTTTTCTTGGATAATATGGAAAATTCTAATCATTTATTGTATTTTAGGAAGATTTTTTACCATTTCAGAGTAATTACACATTACAACTACAAATTTCTAGCATTTCTGTAATGTACCTGAAAAACAGACTCTCAATATTTAAATGTGGTTTAGGTTTTTATTCTGAAAAGGTAGAGCTATTGTGTTTTATTATACAGGAAATCTTAGTGATTCCTTTTGAGAAGTTATTGATTCACAATGAAGTGATAAAGGATAGTCCTAGACTATGGTTTTATTTGTGGTAGTAATTCAGTTTTTCACATATACTCACTTGGTTTGATTTTCCGTGTCTTCTTTTTCATAAGAGATCATCAAGAGAATAATTCCTGGAGAAGTCTACCATTTTCACACTGCAGTGTGTGCCTATCACCTTAAAGACATTCTTCTTTGTTGCTCCCTGTAAATTCTGCTTTGCTTCAGACCTCTCTGTAGGCTATTTATAGGTAAATATACATTCATGAGGAGGAAATCAAATCTCTACAGATAATTTCTATAACAAACTTCGCTAAAGGCAATTTCATTGATATTTAGACTGCTTGAAGTAATATAAGCTTGTTTTCCATTACGTCTTTGACATAACCCATTAACACTGAGGCAACACACACTTTTCCTCTGCTTCTATACCATTACTTTTAATTAGCTTATCAATTGACTTGTATCTTTCAGTGTGTCATGGTTTGACTCAGCAGATAGCTAAATTCCACAGTTATTCACTCATCCTCCCCCCTCCCTAAATGGGACGGGGGAGAGAAGTAGAGAAATATGCAGTAAAACTCGTGGGTTGAGATAAACACTACTTTCTAAGATAGTGAAGAAGGCAAAAGAAATAACAGTGCATATATATATATATATGTATATATAAAGAGGATACACAGAGCAAGGGTTCACAGCCATCAGCGACTCTTCCTCTCGGCTAACCCTTTCCGTAACAAAAGGAACAGGAAATCCCAAAAAACCAATCACATGATGTTATATGCTATGGAATAGCTCTTTGGTCAATTTGGGTCAGCTGCCCTGGTCCTGTCCCCTCCCAGATCCCGGCTCCTTCTGCCCCCCCTAGCTGTTTCACTGGCAGAGGAATGTGAAACTGAGTAGGTCCTCGGCTCTGTTCAACACTGCCAGGATGTTATCAGTTTTGTTTCTCTTCTGAGGCTAAAACATAGCTTCATACTAGACACTATGAGAAACGTAACTTCTGTTAGAAACTAAGATATTATCCACCCTTTATTCTGTACCATTTACATCATGTTTAGATACCACGATTTTCATACTTCCAACGCTCATGTACGTTGTCCATGAAGTTCATTTGCTGTCTGTTCTCACCCAGCATCAA
>WBMW01004574.1:70219-81441 GCA_013396635.1 Penelope pileata | reverse complement strand
GCTTGTCATCACACACACTGTCCCACGGCTTGTCATCACACACACTGTCCCACAGCTTGTCATCACACACACTGTCCCACGGCTTGTCATCACACACACTGTCCCACAGCTTGTCATCACACACACTGTCCCACGGCTTGTCATCACACACACTGTCCCACAGCTTGTCATCACACACACTGTCCCACGGCTTGTCATCACACACACTGTCCCACAGCTTGTCATCACACACACTGTCCCACGGCTTGTCATCACACACACTGTCCCACAGCTTGTCATCACACACACTGTCCCACGGCTTGTCATCACACACACTGTCCCACAGCTTGTCATCACACACACTGTCCCACGGCTTGTCATCACACACACTGTCCCACAGCTTGTCATCACACACACTGTCCCACGGCTTGTCATCACACACACTGTCCCACAGCTTGTCATCACACACACTGTCCCACGGCTTGTCATCACACACACTGTCCCACAGCTTGTCATCACACACACTGTCCCACGGCTTGTCATCACACACACTGTCCCACAGCTTGTCATCACACACACTGTCCCACGGCTTGTCATCACACACACTGTCCCACAGCTTGTCATCACACACACTGTCCCACGGCTTTTGGCTGGTAGGGATGTGCAGGCTGCGAGCTCGAGGATGGATTTCCCAAGGAAATGCAGTGTTTCCACACAAACCTTGCCTCTCCCCATGGAGTAGTCTGGGTCCCCTGGGAGCCCCTCTGCAGGGGATTTTGGCTGGGCACTGAATGCAAATTGCACACCCCTGGCTGCCAGCCCAGTGCCCACAAAGCCACGCTGCACCCTGGGCTCCAGCGTGCGCAGCCCCTGGGCAGTCCTGAACCATGGGGAAGCAGTGAGGCCAAGGGCACAGTGGGGATGTGCATGGGGATGGGGACAGTGTGGGGCTGGCAGTACTCAGCCCTGAACTGAGCCCCCGGCCCCACAGCAGTGCCTGCAGACACTCCGCTTTGCAGTGCACGTCTCTAAAGAAACACAGTCCAAGAAATCTAGGAACTCTAAAGGCTCTTTTTTTTTTTTTTTTTCCCCTTTTCTATTTCTGTTCCAATAAAACAAAAATATTGGAACGTTTCGTGTCGTAAGCACATTCTTCTGGCATTTTTGTGTGTCCCTGGCTGCGTGTTATTGTCTGCTGGCCACATTACGTAGGTTCTGTTGTTCCAAGAGAAACCAAAGAAAGAATTTGAACTTTCAAGTGCTTCCTGCCATTGTCTTTTGCTTTTGTTTGTGCTACTGACTCCAAAACAGATGGATTGGTCTCCCCTCCATCCACAGGGGTGATGGGAAGTCAACACAGCTCGGAGAAGTTTGACAGCTTTGTCTTCTGTTATATTCCCCTTCATTCGTCAAGCCCAGACATCAGAGCTGAATCAAACAACGCATATGGATGGGGGGGAGGAGGTGGGATTTTATTTGAATTTCAGGGAGCTTAACACAGTAAGTAATGAATGAGAAAGAAAGACAGCGAGCGAGAGGGGACGGGCTGTAATCAAAATTCAGTACATTTTAAATAGATGCTTTGTTGGGCATTTGTATGACTATGATAATGCCACAGCCTGGAGATCCGAATAGGAGTTACCTTTTTGAAGACCACAATTGCCCCCTGTTTGGTGCTGGGAGGAGATGGCTCAGTCTGGCTCACCAGGCTCTCCTCCTTTCCAGCCTCAACACTTCGCCACTTCTCGATGCCTTCTGCATGGATGCCCACTGTTGGGGTGGAAACTCCTGGCACGAGTGCAATGGGTGGGGGGGTGGTCCCAGCACACTGGTGTCAGCAGCACCCCAGGTCCGGAGCATATCACACGGGACCCTGTGGCCACATTCCGTTGGACACTGATTTCAGCCCATTTTGCTGTGACCCCAAGTTTCTGCGGTGTTGGATGCAGAGACTGAGCCACGTTTGGCTGAGAAGGTTCAGATTCCTCCTGGGCTGGGGCTGGAGGTAGCCGTCCCTCCTCCTGCAAGCCTAAAATCACTGTCCCCCAGCAGAGCTCCACGGTCAGGGGCCGTGTCACCCCCGGAGTGCTCCCAGGGACAAGCTCTGTCAGGGCAGCGCACGGACCGTGATGGCCCCACTTCCCCTGATGGCAGCCAATGTCCCAGGGGACGGCACCACGTCACTATGAGGTGTGGGCAGGAGGAACATCTTTCTTCTCTTCCCAGCAGCTCTCCAGCTGCCACATCTGCTGCCACCGTGGGTGCCCAGCTCTTGGGGTGCCTAGGGAGAGGTGACCTCTGGGTCTCGCAAAGGGCAGGGAGAACAGATAGGGCTGTGAGGTAGTTTTTGGCTGCTTCATGTTATCAGATTTCTCTTTCTGACCCTAATGACATACCCAAGCAGGGCAGCATCCTGGTTTGGTTTCCTTTGGGGAGGGCAGAGGCTGGGGATTGGGACTGGAGGTGTGGAAGGCTGCGTGGGTGAAGGGAGGGGATGACAGTATGGATTCGGGGACTGGTGTTGAGATGGAGGATGGAGGGATGGCTGGGGAGGGATTAAGGGATTGATGGGATTGCATGGAGAGATGGAGAGATGGAGGATGGAGGAGAATGGGAGGATGGCTGGGGAGGGAGAGAGTGGGTGGAGGAATGGACAGAGGGGAGGCTGGGAGCCGGGGGGAAGACAGGACAAGGAGTGCTCAGACAACTGCATGCACTGGAAACTCTTTGCTCAGCCTGAATCCAGCACACACTTGATGCTGCTCTGTGGCCACTGCTTTTAAGGAAACATCTCCCCAGAAGGCAGCTCCCCTTTCTGCACCATGGGCTGTCCCTGCCCGACCTGGGCAGCACCTCTCTCCACCCATGAGAGCCCAGAGAAGCACAGACACCAGGACACGAGGATCGGTTCCCTGCTGTGGCTCCTCCATGCCAGCCCATGGTACCGCAGCCACCACCTGCTCCTCTCACTGACTCCACTCCTGCCCTGGTCCAGCCCCACACTGCACCTGGTTGGGCTGGACATGCACCCCTCCTTGGAGGATGGTGGCAATAGTTGCTGGCTCCGCGAAGCACAGCTAGGGAGCTGGGTGGTGTGAGGCTGAGCCTTCGCATGAGGCCTGAAAGAGCTGTGCAGTTCTGGCTGTAAATGAGTGGTGCAGTGGAGGAGATACGGCACCTTTCACCCCTGGGAGTGCACTGCAACCTCATTTCTCATTTTATCAAAACGAAACACTTCTCACCTATTCCCAACCAAAAGAAATGTCATCACACACAATGCAATTGCAAAGATGGGCTCCAAATGTGCCCAGACCTCCCCGAGGTTCTCTGCATGGAAGCAGACTCCTGCCTGTGCACTGCTACACGCAGGGCAGCTCTGGCTGGGACACTGCAGTGTGCCAGGCTCTCCCAGAGCAATGTCGTGTGCCACAAGAGTGGCAGGGCAGCTCCCTGCGTGCCTGATTTCCTTTATTGACACCTAAAGCACCCGGCTGAGCAGCTGGAGGGCTCTGCTGGGGAGCAGACCTGCAGAGTGCCCTGGGGGCTTCCCCTGTGCCGTGGAGAGCAGTGAGGTCTTACAGCAGCCCCATACACTGGGAAGCCCCCAGGCTGGAGGTCACTGCTGGGGGACCCCCCAGTGCAGCAGCAGCACGGGCAGGGGCTGGGGACCCCCTGCCTGCAGGAGGAGGGGCGCAGGCTGGGGTGGCCGCACTCACCGCCCTGCATGCAGCATCAGGAGCGGGCCCTTGCCCCCGGCACGGTACCCCGGCAGGTCCCCACATTTCACTCTGCTCACATTCGCAGCTACGGTGACAACACCAAGCCTCCCTCTGTCCCCTTTTCCACTCACGACTCCCCCCCATTCAAAGCCCCCGTCCTTTTAAGCTATTTTTTTTTCCCTTCTATTCATTTCCCGGACTCCTCTATCCTTTTCTCTTGACTAGCCCCTCTCAGGGAGCAGCTGCTATGCTAATAAGCATGAGGCAGAAAAGGGAGAGAGCCTTTGCCGTGGCTGGGGAGGAGAGAAAGACCCCGAGCCCTCCAAATGCTAAATAAATCCCGGGCTGGAGCAGCATCCCTGAACAAAGAGGCCTGGCCTCCCCCCTTTCCCTCTTCCCAATTCTACCACCTTTTCACATTCAAATCTATTAAACAGTGAGCAGAAAGGCCCTGAGTATTCATAGCATTGCATTAAAGAGAAAGCCCCATGGTCCCTCTCCACCCGGCAGAGGGACGGCTCACGCTGCCCGGGAACCATGTCTGCCGCCGGCTGAGGAGCTGCCGTGGGACAAAAGGCCCTGGGTGCTGCATAAGGAGAGCTCATCCTTCCACCTGTGCAACATCTTTGGTCCCCACCTGAGACCACTGGGCTCCTCCATCAGGGTTGTGCTCATCCTAGCTGATGGAGTTGGGAGGTTCGGGGCGTAAGGAGGTGAGGACTCCCAATGTCTTCAACAGAGCAAATGACAGCAGGGACGGGGCTGGGAACAGCCTGGTGATGTCCTGTGGCTGATCCCAAAGGGCAGGACAGCCAGTCCTGGAGGATGGGTGAGGATGGGGAGCAGCCCCGTGCGGCAGGGGTGAGAGACCCTTTGCAGGGGGGTTCAGGTCCCACCTGTGGGGGTGAGGTGGGTTCCATAGCTGTCAAGGCTGCTGGCAGGTGATGGGACACCTGTGGGGATGTGGCTTTTCTCCAGAGGAGGAATGGATGAGCAGGGGCTTCTTGTGCCTTCTGGGATGAAATAGAGTTGCAGCACTAGAAGGATTTCATATTCTTATCTGATAACAAGTTACAGATGGAGTCATAGGCTCCAGTAGTTGGAGCTTTGAGTAATAAATATTGAAACAATGTATTTACAGGGAAGCAGCAACAGCTGGACGCAGCCTGGTCAATGGAGCAGAACTCAGCTCCAGCCCTGGGGTGTCCATCCAAGGTGGTGCCTGAGCTCTTCTGCAGCCCATGAGGGCAGGGGAGGGATGGAGATGCTCACACCTGAGCTCCTGCTGCCTACTCTCCGCCCCAGGGTCTGGAAGCCATTCCATCTCCTGGCCTTTCATGGGTGTCACATGCACACTGGGACATCTCAAAAGGCACAAACTGGCCAGAGTTTGGTGCCTGAATCAATACAATCATGTCTGGAGGGCAACTGAGGTCACCCTGACAGGCCACCTCCATGGTCATGTCCCACCCTGGGCTCCTGCAGCTGAGTCTACACGGTCACCAGGGCTCCATCCTGCCCCTCACAGGCTCTGCTTGGCTGCATGAGGGGCCCAAGGTGCAGCTACCAGATAGCACAGGCCAGCAAGAGATCCAGAGTGGGAGGGGGTGACAGGTGGGACAGCCCTCAGAAAACAGAATGGCACGAGCCGCTGTATGGGACACATGAGCTCAGAGCCCTGTCCCTGCAGTGCAAGGACACAAATCTGTGTGCACCACTGCAAACTGCATCCTTGCATGGGAACCTGGGCTCCCAGGGTGCTCCTAACAGCATGGGATCCCTGAGTGCCTTCAGAGCTGATGCTTTAGGGCTGCCGGGCTTTGCTGACCCACCCTGCCCCACACTGCAGACCTCCAGCTTCTTGGCCTGGAAACTTCTTGCTGGGCTCCACCAGGGATGTGTTCCCCAGAAAACAGAGCTCTCTGGGACGAATGCCAGCAGGGACCAAGAGAGGGTTCCAAGAACAGCCTCCCCCATCCTGTGAAGGAAACAGCTCCAAATAGAAAGTGTCAGCCTCAAGCTCCCAATTAACAGAGGAGAAGGGTGTTTCCACCCCTTCCATTGGAAAGCTCTGTGTGCAAGCACGAAGGAGCAGCCCAGCCCCCTGACAGCACAGGGCAGGACGTACTGCTGCAGCTTTGCCATCACTACATCAGCCTTGGGCAGAGGCAGTGGGCGTCAATCCTGCGCTCTCCGTGCCTGACACCAGACATCTGCAGGGCAGAGCTGGTGTGGAGGGTGCAGGAGGCACGGGAAGCCCCAGATGCTGCCAACAGCACAGTCCTTGTGCTGTCACCTGCTGGGTGCCGCCCAGTCAGTGACAGGACCCCATTGCCCACTGCTGCCCTTGCAGGGTCCCTCACTCTCAGTGTGACCCTGAGCCCATGCTCCACACCTTGCTCAGCTCCAGTGCCTCCCAAGGACCACCCCCAGCCACAAATCCACCCTGCCCCAAACCTGCCCCTAGAGCAGCCTGAAAATGAGAGTGGGACAAGTCCTTTGTCATGCTGGTGGCACAGTGCAGGAGAATCACAGAGTCCCAGCATGGTTGGGTTGGAAGTGACCTTGCAGCCCCCTGCCATGGGCTGGGTGCCCCCAGCTCAGCTGCCCAGGGCCCATCCATGGCCTTGGGCACCTCCAGGGATGGGCACCCACAGCTCTGGGCAGTGCCAGGGCCTCACTGCGCTCTGGGTAACGAATTTCCCCCTCACATCTGACCTAAATCTCCCCTCTTTCTGTTTAAAACCATTCCCCCATCCTAGCACTACCTACCTGTGCCAGTCTTCATCTTTTGACAGCCAGCATGCCCCATCTGCACCTCAGCTCACATGGCTACAGGAGGTGCCAAGAAGGGCAATGAACACCCACTGATTTTTTGAGGGCCTTCTGCAGCCTCAGGACGTGGCTGATGGGCAGCGGGGCACCACCACAGCCCCTCTCCAGGAAGGCAGTGCCTGCCTCACCCTGCTGCAGGCTGCAGCCTTCCTCCAAGCATTACCTGGCAGATCTTTCCTCAAACTCCAGCCCAGCAAGAGGAGGCCCACTGCTCTGCTGGGACCTGGAGACCCGCATCGCCCCATGTTGCCCCTGGGCTGGCTGCAGGCCCTCCACAGCCCACCAGCTGCCACCTCACCCCACAGCGCTGGCTCGGGGCACGGAGCCCCACACTGGGAGCCCGGCCCCGGGAGTGGCGGGTGTTGTGTCACAGCACCCCAGTGGGACAGGCCTGCAGTGGGCCTACCTGTGCTGGCAGGTGGGGCAGGGGCCAGGCGGTCTCCGTGGGCTGGCGGGGAGAAAGGGCCCTGCTTAGCGATGCAGGAATGCAGTGAGCTGAATGCAGCGGGGCGGGCCTGATCTGGTGCCCCACTAAGCCCCCATTCTTTCCCAGCCGGTGCATCTCGTATTCAGGCTGCCTGCTCCTAAGCAGAGTGTCTTTAATCCTTCCCTTGTCTCCTCCATTCCCTTTCAGGTCTTTGGCCAATGGGAAGGGGATGAGCAGCTCTCTCCAGGAAGGAAATTAAAAGCGGGGAGGACGTGGGGAGGAGGAGAGTGCGGGGAGGGGGACTTGGACGGGGAGACAATCCTGGAGTGGAGATGCCAGTCATCGGGGTCTCAATAGCCCCATTCACCCTGCCCAGCCACACAGAAAATCAGGGTCACCAGGATCCATGCCCTGCCTGGAGACAACTGTTGCTTTATTCTTTTTAATTGCTGGAAAATGCAGAAAAGTTCACTTGTGTGTGTGGCTGGCTCTGGTGGGGGCTGCGAGGGGGGTGCAGGCAGCGGCAGGGAGGGGACGGACGGGGCGAGGCCGGCATGCAGCGAGGGGACACAAAAAGCACCGCACGTGAGGGTGCAGGCTGCGACCTGGCACAGTGCAGGAGCCATCTGCACGGCTGGGGCCGCACAACCACGGGGATGGGGACGGGGATGCTTCGCCCTCGGGAAGGAGGACCCCCATGGCTGGGGGTAGAAGGGACAACCCAGGGCCAGAGAATGACCTGTGCAGACAGATGCACACGGGTGGATGGAGAGATGTCCCCACGTTGTGGGGCATGGAGGTATCTGGGATGATGCTCCTGGCTGGAGACAAGTGGCCAGGCATCCATGCAAGAAGATGCAGCGGCAGGTTGCCACCCTGGCCCAAGGATGCTGAAACACATTCTAGACCGAGGCACAGCCCTGCCACCACCATCCTGAGACCCTGCTCCCATTGCCACCCCAGCTGGATGGATGACAGCCCCTCAGGGCTTTGCAGCCAGGGTTCCTGGAGGTAGAGCAACCATCCCTCTGCCCCAGCACCAGCCCCAAGGATGTCCTGGAGGGCACATGTGCTGCACCAGGGCTGTGGGCTCAGGGAAATGTGCTGTGCCAGCATCCCTCCTGCTCTCCCACTGAGAATCATAGGATATCCTGCCCAGTAGTTCTGCACTGGCAAGGTCCATGGCTGCCATCCAGCCCTGATGGGCAGTGGATACCAGGGGCACCCCAAGAGCAGGACACAAGTCCCCAGGGCACAGATGGAGCCAGTTCCAGCCTGTCACCATCAGGAGCAATCTGGGAGGTATCTCTGTGTTCTCCCCAAAGGCCTTCATACCAGTCCCAACATTTGGGTAGCACTTTCATCCCTGGTCCAGCCTCTGCACCCTTTTGCTCTGTTTTTTGCTGAAATCTCAACTTTTCCCTTCTGAAGAATGTCAGAGATGTCCTGGCCATGTTGGTGGTCCCACTTGCTCTCATCCTGCAGCTCACTCTCAGCCCACAGCATGCTCCCAAGCACTCTGTGACTCACGGGACACAAGGCAGCATCCTCAGGGTTCTGTGGTACCGTGCTCCATCACCTTACGCACCCCACACCACTGGCCCTGCTGTGGCTGGCAGGCAGTTGGCAAATCCAGTGCAAGGAGCAGCACCTGGCAGGGTGGGTCAGCCTCCAAAACAGGGAGATGCCTGCTGAGCACAGCCCAAGCCTCCAGCAGCTTTCCTGACCAGGTTCATGTGGGGTATTCACCCACAATGAAAAGGCCCAGAGTCTTCCCTCCACCACAGTTGTGATGAGGGACCTAAAAATCTTAGGGAGCAGCAGGCTGGGAACACAGAAAGGAAATCTGCTGGACAGGACGAGCAACCCACGCTGCCCTGGGCAGAAGGGTGCAGGACCTCTGCCCCAAAACCCAGCCCGGCTCAGCTGTGCCTGCAGCCCCACTCCCTTCCTGGCAGAGATTATTGTAAAGCCAAAACTGCAGCTGTTTTAAAACCATGTGTTGACCAGTTCTGATCAAATGCAAACAGAGATCTTCCTCACGGCACAGTCTGGGCTGACACAGATGAGAGTGTAATCACATCTGGGAGACAAAAAAGCATTTGGGAGACAAAGTGGGCCCTGGGCATTCAGAGCGTTTGGAGAAGGGCACACAGCAGAAATGAAGGCTGCCGACCCCTGGCACTGCAACGGCTGGTCCCAGAGCCAGGGCAGAAATGTAAATGCTTCCACACAAGCACAAGGGGAGATGGAGAGCTTGGCATTATACAGCAGCATCATGCACTGGGCAGAGACCTGGTGGAAGGAGGCCAATGGATGAGTTAAAGAGCAGTGCGTTGGCTACCAGCCTCGTGGGAGTGACAGGAGGTGGACAGGCAGGGAGTGGGCTGCATAGAGTGAAACCATAACATATAGAAAAAGCGCATAAAGGAATCCTTGTAGGTGAAAATCCCAGACCAATAATAAAAATGAAGAAGTCAGATTGCACATCATGAGATCAGTAAGTTTTCTGGAAACAAGAAGTAAGACCAGAGAACATGCCAAGTGAGATGGACATCATTCCCCCCACACACACACTGGCCTCATAAAGACAAGATGCAGAGATACAAGTTGTGGGTGCAGTAAATGGAGCCTCTTGGATCTGCAATCCACAAGAAAGGATGCTGTTCTGGGCTAGATGTTGAGTGCTTGGGACCTGGCTGAAGAGATACTGGGGGAACTGCACCATACTAAAAAACACAGCACTTCTGGGTTTAACGGGACAGTAGGATAGAGAGGGTCAGGTTCAGGAGAGGGAACTATGTAAAATTTAGGCACACTACCAAAAAAAACCCACAAACCTCAAGGTCCTAGGAATAGCCCTGAGGGTGCTACGCAGAGTGTGAGAAGCTTGGGTAAAAACTGCCACAATTCAAAAGGAAAAATGAAGTGGTTCAACAACCATTTCCTGGCTCCAAGAGAGTTAAATGGAGGTACTACAGAAAACACTGAGGTTTCAGAAACAGAAATCTTGCCCAGGAGAGAACAGGGAACCCGCAGAATATGGCACATCAACTGCAAGCAGAAGACAAAAAATCTAAAAAGGAATATACAGAAAAAGATGTTACAGCTGGTTAAAGAACATCCCTTAATCCACCAAGAGCAGAAAGCCAATGAGGGGCTGGGCAGATGCCCAGGTGTAAAGGAGCTCTGGGACGATAAGGCCACATGGAGAAGCAGCCTGGTGTGCTTCCCTGTTGGACAGGGATAGTGGGGAGATTCCCAGGCCTGGCACACTCAACGCAGCTGTTGCTTGGAGGAGCCAGAACATTTTGAAGTCAATACAAGGGAAGGTGCAGACTGATGGGACAGGCTGGATGTCACGGTGCTCCCAGGACAGAAGGCTCACATCTGGGAGGAACACAAACGCTAAACCATGGAGGTGCTGGCTACAGCATGGTGCCTTGATCATAGCCAGGCTGGTGGGCGGTGGAACTTCTACCTCTGGAAAGAGGATGCTGGGAGCTAAAACCTGGAGAGATCTTCTTGCAGTGTCTGGGAGCCTATGCAGAAGGGTGGGACTGTTGAGCATGTGGCTAAAGGCAGTGCTGGGGAGAAGCTAGCAGGGCTCCTGCAAGGGAGGTCATCCCTGTCTCAGGGAGGATACAGAGAACATCACCTGTCTGAATTTTCAGAAATCTTCTGATGAGGTTATTAAAGAAATAAACTTACCATGGGAGCAGAGGAACGGCTCTTCCATGAACTGAAAGATTGTTGAAGGATCAGAAGGAACATGTAGGGCTGCATGGCCACACCTCAGGATGGGGTCCCCAGGGACCATAGAATCATCATAGAATCATAGAATGGTTCAGGTTGGAAGGAACCTTGGAGATCATCTTGTTCCAACCCCCCTGCCATGGGCAAGGACACCTCCCACCAGACCAGGTTGCCCAAAGCCCCATCCAGCCTGGCTTTGAATACTTCCAGGGAGGGGGCATCCACAACTTCTCTGGGCAACCTGTTCCAGTGTCTCACCACCCTCACAGTGAGAATTTCCTCCTTATAGCTAGTCCAAATCTACCCTCTTCCAGTTCATAACCATTACCCCTTGTTCTGTCATTATCTGTCCTTGTAAAAAGCCCCTCCCCAGCTTTCCTGTAGGCCCCTTCAGGTCCTGGAAGGCTGCTATCAGGTCCCCCCGCAGCCTTCTCTTCTCCAGGCTGAACAGTCCTAACTCTCTCAGCCTGTCCTCGTAGGGGAGGTGCTCCAGCCCTCTGATCATC
>WBMW01004574.1:412-70067 GCA_013396635.1 Penelope pileata | reverse complement strand
GGAAGAGCACCAGTCCGGGTACCAAGCCCTGAGGAACACCACTCGTCACTGGTCTCCATTCAGACACTGATCCATTGAGCGCCGCTCTCTGAGTGCGGCCATCCAGCCAGCTCCTTATCCAGCGAGTGGTTCATCCATCAAACCCATATTTATCCAATTTACCAACCAGGATGCTGTGCGGGACAGTGTCAAACGCCTTGCACAAGTCCAGGTAGATGACGTCGGTTGCTTGGGACCAGCCCTAGGACAGGTTTTCTATCTGGCATCCTCATCCATCCCCAGGAGAATGGAGTGACCGAGAAAACCTTATAGTTCACAGATGATACAGAGTTCTTCTGGATGGCAAAACCCCGTGTTGATGGCAAGGAGTTTCAGAAGGACCTCACAAAACAAAGGGACAAAGAGGCAGCAGGAGAGCTTTGGTGCAGAAAACGGCGGGGATCAAGGGAGAAGTGACCAGAGTGGGGCTCTGGCATGGAGCTCAGGACAGGTGGTTAGGAGAGCTGGGAGCCATCACTGACCTGATTTCAGAGAAGTGCAGCCAGAAATCATCAAAATGCTATGTGATCAGCAAGGGAACAAGATGGAAAGCATTTTTACGCTGTAGGAAACCTTGGGAAACATCAGTTTGGGTGCTGTGTGCTTGAGCTCCTGTTCCCACAGCTGAAGAAGGAGATGGGGAGTCAACTTTCTCTGGACCTGCTCAGTGATAACAGATGAGACAAAGTGCCTGTTGGATGAGAGGGGACTAGAAAGGCTGAGACCCTCCTGTCTGGAGAGGGGAAGGCCAAGGGCAGTTACAACAGTAAAATCATGAGGGTGGTGGACAAGCAGAGCATGAAACTAATACTCCAGCAGTCCTTGGAATGAGGAGTACTGGCAGGAGAAAGGTTGAAAACGGGAAAAAAGCTAAAACTTCTTTTCATATCGGGTTTTGAATTTCCAGGGCTTGTTGCTGCAAGCAGTGGAGGAGCAGCCAGCACTGGCAGGTTCAGAAAAGGACAGGATGAGCTCGTGGACAACAGTTTGCAAAGGGACACTGAAAGGATGAGGCAGGGATCTGTCCTCCAGTGCTGAGAGTCACAGTGTGTGCTGGGGAGAGGGAGAGAAGGGAAGTTGGGCCCAGGTGAGTACATAGGATCTCCTTTTTCCATGATTGGACACTGAGTCCTGGCAGCCTTTACCCTGCAGGGTCCGTCTGATGCCATGAGGCCTTGGGCAGCTGTGGGGCACTGCGAGACATCCACAGAGGAGAGGGGTTGGGTGCTGAGTGCAAGAAGGAGGGAGGCTGGGGGCAGAGCAGCAGCGTTGGGGGGGGTTGGTCTGTGGGAATTTCGTGGTGGTTTCTCTCTGCGTTTGGTTTCTGTCCAAACCAGTCCGAAACCAACTCACTGTGCTGGCTGCCAGCTGGCAGCCACCTGCACCCCGCAGCTCCTGCAGGGCCCCAAGCCCCATCAGAGCACCTCGAGCCTGACAGAGCACCCCGAGCCCTGTCCCAGCACCCTGCAGGCACACCCTGAGGCGGTCTCCGTGGGCTGGCGGGGGGGGCAGAAGACGGCCCTGCTGTCAGGTTCCCAGCAGCCCCAGGCCTGGCGAGCTGTGCCCCACAGCCCCATGCTCTGCAGTGTGTGGAGCTTCTCCATACCATCCATTTGGTGATCCCGGAATGAACGCAGCCGCAGCCCTGGAGATGGGGATGTGGACAGTGAGCGTGGGTTTGGAGGTAAGAAATGGGCTGGTGAGCTGCACCGCTCCGGGGCACAGGGCTCAGGGCTCAGGGCTGGCAGCGTGCAGGAGCAGAGTTTCACAGCCGGTTTCCACGCAGCACGGTGCCGCGGAGTAGCAGAGCTGTGTCCCTGTGCGGGGCGCAGGACTGACCCGGTGGCCCTAGGCCCGCAGCGGTCCCTGGGGCTGCACTCAGGACGGGGCCGACTCCCGGCGCTCCCCCGCAGCACAGGGCCGCACGCGGCCGCGCGGACCCCCACAGTGCCCCAGTGCCCCCGGAGGCTCCCGGGAGCCCTCGCCAGCTCCTCCAGCCCGCGTCCCCGCGTCATGAGGCCGCAGCGGGGAACGCCGGGGCCGGGGCATTCCTGGCCGCCGGCTGCCACCTAGCGGCGGCGGGGCCGGGCCGGGGCCGCTCCTGAGGGCCGCGCGGGCCGTGAGGCGGCCGCCTGAGAGCCCCTCGGCCCGCGCTCCTGAGGGCCCGGGGGTGGGTGGGTGACCGGAGCCCGCAGCTGCCCACCTCCCCCAGGGGCAGCGCCTCGGCCGCGCGCGGCGCTGGAGGTGAACGTCCGGGCGGCCCCGGGGCCTGCTCTGCAAATATTCGGTCACAAGTAGCCGGGCTTCTGCCCTTTGCACAGGGCCGGCTCTGCCCTTTGCTCTGTGCTGTTTCCTCCGCTGTTTGGTTTCAGTTAATCATCCCGAGAAGGCAAACAGCAGCAGGGAAGGACAGCGTGGGCACGCCGCAATGCCCCTCGGGCGCAGCGTGGGTGACAGCCGCCGGCCTGGGCACTGCCACCAGCCTGGCACCCCCGGGAGGGTCTCCCCCACCGCCAGGAGGGAGCTGGCAGCCGGGCTCTGCTCCCTGGCGAGTGGGCAGCCCACGGTGCTGGGCACCTCCTGGTGCTCTCCTGCCAGCAGGGCCAGCACAGGGGCACCACCACTCTCTGCACAATCCCAGGGTGAACCCCAGGAGTGTGAATCTCAGCACAGCGTAAGGCAGAGCGGCAGGTGCTGGCCCCTGTCAGTGGGGTGGGGATGCTCGCCCCTGTGCCCCACACACTGTGGTGAGCCCAGGCCACATTGCCAAGTGTGTGGGACCGGAAGCTGCCCCACGCCTCTTGCATGGCCCTCCCAGGGTGGCCGCCCTGCTGGCCCTGCTCTCCGCGGTCTGAAGGTCACACTGCTGCGCAGTGGGGACAGTGCAGAGTTCCACATCCCACTCAGCAGCACACTGAGGTTGCCAGACACAATGTTTTGGGGCCTTCTTTCCCTCCTCCTCCTCGCCGTGGCCAGTGGGACACCCATTGGGGACCAGGATGAGGACATCCAAGTGCAGGAGAATTTTGAGCCTGAACGGGTAACAGTGGCTTGGCGGTGCCTGGATTTGGGGGGCAGAGGGGATGGGGAATCCAAAAGGAGGATTGTATTTCCAATGATGGGCTGTGTGGTGCAGGCCTCTCTGGGTGCTGGTCAGGGGGATGCAGCAATTGGGGTGGCCTCACCCCAGCAAACACCCAAGCAGGGCAGGTGAATCCCAGTCTGTTCTTCTGCAGGGTGTGCTGGCAGCCCTGGGGTGCAGGATGTGCGTGGGATGCAGCCTGCCTGGGAGGGGGCTCGGGGGTCTTCCGCAGGCACCAGTCCCCTGCCTGGTTCTGCACACTCAGCATGGGTTTGGGCTGCCCTGGGGCATGTGGCAGGTACTCCTGCGTGGTGGTCAGGGGACACAGGGACACCACGCTGGGCTTGGGATCCCTATCAGTTCCCAGGGACTGCCTGACCTCCATGCAAGAAGACACAGCAGAGTGCTGAAGAAGGAGCCAATGTCCTGCCAGTGTAAGCATCCATCGGAACAGGAGTCCAGCTTTGGCCTTTGCTCCCCAGACTGTCCAGAGTGAAGCTGCTGTAAAGCTGGGACACCTGGGCTGCCACCTCTTCTAACAGCTCTCAAACACTGTCAGGGATCCAAGTGCAGGAGCCTGGGAAGCCATGTGAGATGGGTGACCACGGAGCTGATGATCTGAGTGCTGATCTCCTTCCTACATCTGCTCTGGCCCTGGCACCCTGCGCCATAGCCCACCAATTGACTCCCTGGCCACAAGAATTCAGCTTGGCAGAAAGCCATGGGATGCCCTACCTTGGTGGAGGGGTCTCATGGTAGAGACATCCCTTTCTTTTCCCTGCAGGTGTATGGGAAATGGTATGATGTAGCCGTTGGCACCACCTGCAAGTGGATGAAGAACTACAAGGAGAAGTTCAACATGGGCACACTGGTGCTCGGCCCCGGCCCCAGTGCTGACCAGATCAGCACAGTCAGCACCAGGCTGCGGTACGGGCATTGCTGCAGGTGCTCGGGGATTTCAGGGATCCCGTACCACAGCCAATCTCAGTCCTCCATGCATGATTTTCATGAGACAAATGGGAAAAGAGATCACCCCAAGCAGCTGATTGTTTTCCTCCTCCCTGCAGGCAAGGTGACTGCACACACACCTCAGGAGAGTACCAGAAAACCAGCACCCCTGGCAAATACACCTACTATAACCCCAGTAAGTTGGGCTTGCTGCTGGCCTGCTGGGCCCTGAGAGCCTCTGCGTGGTCAGGGGATGTGAACCAGCACCAGACCTCAGAGGATGATCCAGCTGGTGGCTGGGAAAGTGGCTCAGGGAAGCAGGGCTCAAGGGAGAGGAAGCCACTCCACAGTTTGGGTCATTTTCAGCCAAAGAAGCAGGGAGCAAGGTCTTGGGGTGCTGCTTCAGAGCTGCTTGTGTAGGCACAGGACTGTGAGATACTTCAGCAGACCCCTATCCCCAGGGTTCCCAGCTGGGGCAGGTGCCCACCATCCACATTTCAGGAGCATCGGCAGTATCTCAGTTGTCTGCAAGCCTTGGATTCCAGTCCCCTTGACTAACAAGAGGCTGGTGAGGTGAAAGAGTGTCAGGGTTGTGCCTGGCTCAGTGGCTGCCTCCCACTAATCTGATATTTTCTTGAATTGGCTGCCTGATTTCACCCCCCAGTGCTGGGACTGCTTTCTATACCCATGTTCCTCCCTGGGGCAGAAATGATGTCCTCTCTCTCTCTTTCTCATCCAGAATGGGATGTGTCTATCACATCCTATGTGCTTCGCACCAACTATGAAGAATATGCGGTCATTTTGATGAAGAAGATGAGTAGTTTTGGCCCGACCACCACACTGAAGCTGTATGGTATGTCAGGCTGTGGCACTGGAGGCAAGCAAGTGCTGGGGGGGCCTCAGTGACGCTGTCCTTTGCTTGGCTTTGAGAGACCTGGGCGTGGAGGTGGTGCCTTGGGTCAGCTCATCTTTGGCAAAAAAAGGGGATTTTATGGCTTGGCTTAGAGCCGCATCACAAAATGAACATCTAGACCAGGCTGTTGTTTGGGATGAACGTGATCTGTGTGGGAGAAACTCAGATCCTGAAGTGGCAGGAGATGCTGTTTTTTATGGCTGAGAGACATTTAAACAATGTTACCCAAGCCCCTGGCCAGCTCTAGCCAAGAGTAATGGAGGAGGGGTTGGCTAGGCCTTGTACTGGGCCTGCAGCTGCCTGAGCTCTGTGGGTCAGTGGCTGTCAGGGTTCCATGCAGAGCCCTGCTGACAGACCGTTCCTTACCCTCACCCAGGGAGGAGCCCGGAGCTGCGGGAAGAGCTCACTGAGGAATTCCAGCAGCTGGCCCTGGAGATGGGCATCCCTGCGGACTCCATCTTCATCCTGGCCAACAAAGGTAACCAATGCGAGGCACACACCTCTCCTGCTGCCTGTGCCCTTGGGTGATGCGCTGGGGCTGCTCCCTCTTGGTGCATAGGGCTGGGGAGAAGGATTGGCCAGGATGGAGACAGAAGGGATGAGGGCTTTGCTGGGATGTGGTGGGAAGGGGTCAAGGCTAAGGATCAGATGCGCTTCCACCAGCATCTGGTTTTCTGCCGTACCCAGGGCAGTTGGTGGGGTCCTTGCTGGGCTATCAGGTCAATGCACCCTGCCGTGGCTGTGCTGGGGTGAGCATGCAGGGCACCACAGGGACACCCACAGCTGCTCCCTGAGTGCCTTGCACAATGCAGGGGACAGAAAATGCATGGTGCAGATGGGCACGGGGATTTTAGAGTGGTGCTCCTGAGAGCAGGCGGTGGAGAGTAGCAACAGGGGAAGGGTGAAGCCAGGAGGGAGACCCTTTCTGGGGGACCTGAGAGTGCATGCTACAGGGCCATGGTGAGAGGACTTTGTCAAAGCCACTCTCAGGCTTCTGATCTTCTCTCTTGTCTTCTGGGCCAGGTGAATGTATTCCGCAGGAGACTGCCGGTGCCCCTGAGGTAAGTGGTCCAGCCAGGACCTCCTGAGATGGACCAAGGCTGGGGATGGGCTTTGCCTGCAAGGATGGGGCACGAGCTGCAGGGATGAGGGTCCCAGATGCTTCCTGTGGCACCATGGCTCACTTCCAAGTGGAAGACAGTGTCCCTTTCCTGCTTCAATTATTTCATGGGGTAGAAATGGCTGCACTTGGAGCCTGGTGTCTCCTTACCCCCTGCCTGCCCAGGAGTGCTCCAGCTGGGCTGGGAACCCCCTCTGTGGTGGAGGAGGCAGCTCATTGCCTGACTGATGCTCTGGCTGCTGTCACCCAGCATGTCCCAGTCTTATTGTGTTGAGTTTAGAAGGACTTTCAAGAAGAGATGATAGTTCATAGGAGAAGTAGCCCAGTGCAGGGCAGATATGACATCTGATGACATCTGGAGGACACACCACCAGTGTGGTGGTCAGTGGAAAAGAAACACGTCCCCATCCCAGCACAGGGCATGGCTGGGGCACTTTGTTGTCTTTATCCAAAGTGCGTGATCCCAGCCTCACCTGGGATGAGCACAGGGCTGTGAAGGCCATGAGACATGGAGTGACCACAGCCTGCTGACACAGGGCTGATGCCTGGCATGTACTGGGGAAGGGGGGTGGGCATGGCTGACTGATGGTCTGTGCTTCCTCCCGGAACAGAGGGTGCGGAGAGCAGTGCTGCCCCCTGAGGAGGGCTCAGCTGCGGGCCCCCTGCCCCTGTATGTTGGCAACAAAGAAGGTGGGTCCTGGCGGAGGGGCTGCAGCATGTGGTCCCGCACCCCCTCGCCCTCCCCAGCCCACATCACGCTCCCGCAGATGCGTGCCGGCTGAACCGGGACCCCGGGCCCTGCAGCGGGATGCTCTCCCGCTTCTTCTACAACACCACCTCCATGGCCTGTGAGACCTTCCTCTACGGTGGCTGCCTGGGCAACGGCAACAACTTCTACACGGAGAAGGAGTGCCTGCAGGCCTGCCGGACTGAGGGTGAGCGGGGACAGGGCCACACTAGGGGTGAGGGGACATGGAGCTGTGGAGAGGACCAAGGCTGGCCCTAAGCCCTATATGCACAGCAGGGAGCCTGGTCCTGCCACCCCGCTGCAGCCCCCTCTCCCCACAGCCGCCTGCAGGCTGCCTGTGGCCCAGGGGCCCTGCCAGAAGTCGGTGATACGCTGGGCCTTCGATGCGGCCCAGGGCAAGTGCATCAGGTTCAGCTATGGAGGCTGTAAGGGCAACGGGAACCAGTTCTACTCTGAGAAGGAGTGCAAGGAGTACTGTGGGGCTCCTCCGCTGGCAGGTACGGCACACAGCCATGCTGGGGGGCAGGGCACTGCCCGTGCATCTTGTCCTGCTCCAGGCTGCATCTCTGCACGAGGTCTGCCTGCAGCTGGGGTGGGTTTGTCCTGGGTCAGATTCTGAGTGAGAAAAAAGATCATAGAGAGCACCACAGATGGGGGCTGCATAAGGTACAAACGCACCAACGCCAGGATTGATCTTCAGAGTGCTCATGATAACAGGGGAAATGGCCCTGAGCAGGCTGGAGTGCAGTGGGGAGCAGTGGAGGTGAGAGCCGTGAGAAGAGCAGCTGAAGGATTTGGAGGCGTGTAGGGATCCTGACACCGGGCAGGGACCAAACGAGGGAACCCACCTGGGGTGAACCCTCCATGCAGTGTTCTCCAGAGGCTCCAGCTCTGGTCAGCACATGGGATTCCACACTGAACCTCTCTGGGAGACTCAGTGGGCACTGCTCTGCCCCCTGGACAGATGGACAAGCAATCCTGTTCTCTGCAGAGTAGCAGGGGAAATGTTACTGCAGAGAGTGGTGAGCTCAGGGCTGTTCAAGCCACAGGCCTGGATGAACCTGATCTCCTGGTGTGGAGCAGGAGCTTGGCAGGTAGCCCAGAAGGTGGGAGATGGGGGCAAAGCAAGAGGTCTTGGGGCAGAATCTGTCTTCTATTATGCCGTCACCAGTATATGCAATAATGCCACAGTGATGGAACGTGAAGTGACATCCCAGGGCAGCAAGGGGGTGTGCAGAGGGTCCAGACTACTGTTCCCATCACTGCCAGCAGGGACAAAGCAGGGAGCATCAACCATTGCCACCTGTCTGTGGGGTACGGCAGGGCATGAGGATGGGTCTGTGGGTCTGTCTGTCACACTGCACACTGCTCTGCTTGCAGAGGATGAGGAGTTTCTGCACCTGTTAAACTGACAAGGGTGGAGGACAAGCATCGAGCACTGGAGCCACGGCCTCGCAGGAGCTCCTGGTGCTGCAGGAGATGTCTCCAACAGTAAATGTCTCTGAAGTGACCAAGGAGCCCAGTGTCCATCCCAGAGCTGGTGGGGAGCTGGGAGGGGCGCCGGAGGGAGCAAGGGATGCTGCTGGGTCATTGCTGGCCTCCCCAGCAGGGCCCCTCCTGGCAGGGCTCCCACTGAGCCCCTCCCCTTCCTCAGCCCCACCGACCTCCACCTGCACGGTGCTGGGGTGCCAGTGGGGCACCCACAAGCTCTGACATCTGGTGGGCATTGCCTGGGAAGGGGGCAGTGAGGGGGGCACAGGCACTGGGAAAGGCATGGCGGGACCGTGAGGTGCCCCTGGTTGTGGTGAGGCTCTGTCCCTGCGTGTGCCTCACACCTCATCCCTGGCTGGGTGTCGGTGCCTCCATCTCTTTGTACCCCTCCAGGTGCTGGGGGCTCTGTGCACATGACGGGGAGCGCAGTACCCAGGGGTGCTCAGAGCCCAGGGTCCTGCACCCTCGGGCCTCAGCAGAGCCCCCCATGCCCAACAGGAACCAGAGATGGGGAGCACAGGGTGGGGGGACAGGGAAGGGCTGTGGGGAGGGCTGACCCCGGAGGGGTTATGGGAGGAGGGTTCTGGGGGTCACAGCAGATCTGGGGGGTCACGAAGGGGACTGCGGGGTTTGGAGGCCATGGGGGTCACAGGAGGGAATTTCAGGGTCATGGGGCATCGCAGGGAGGGTGTGGGGAGAGGACTGAAGGGGTCATGGTGGTTACGGGGGCTTTGCAGGTGATGAAGGGGCTTGGGAGGCTATGGACGCCACAGGGGTGCCGTGGGGGCTCACAAAGAGGGGACTAAAGGAGGGGTACGGGTCAGCTGGTGGTCTGCTCCCCCCTTCTCCGCTGGCGCCGTGTGCGCTCCGCGCCCTTCTGGCCCCCGGCGGCCTCCGTAGCCGGCGCCGCGCGCGCTCCGTCTCTCGCAGCGAAGCGGAAGAGGCAAGATGGCGGCGGCGGCGGCGGGAGCCCCGCGCCCGGCCCCGAGCGGCAGCGCCCGGCGGGGCTGAGCCCCGGCCCCGGGCCATGCCTGGTTAGCGGCCCGTCCCCGGCACACGGCGGGGCCCGGCCGAGCCCCTTCCCCGCCGCGTTGCCCCGCAGCCGCTTCGCCCACCATGGCCCTGCCCCGGCCCTGAGGGCCCCGTGTCCCCGGGGCCGCCGAGCCCCTGAGCCCCGCGGCGGTGCGACTCTTTTCCCGGAGGCGGCGGCGGAGGAGCGTGAACGGAACGATGTTCTCGGCCCTGAAGAAGCTGGTGGGCTCGGAGCCGGCCGCGGTCAGAGACAAGAACATCCCCGCGGGGCTGCAGTCCATGAACCAGGCGCTGCAGCGGAGGTTCGCCAAGGGAGTGCAGTACAACAGTGAGTGCGGCCCGGCCCGGCCCGGGCGCAGCGCGGAGGGCCTGGAACGAGGCCCCGGGCAGTGCTTTCGCTTTGCACGGTGCTGCTTCTGCCGGGGTTATGGTGAGGCGTCGGAGCAGAAGAGGCAGGGCTTAAGAACTCTGTGTATGCGCGGTGCTCGGGAGAGCTGCAGCCGTGCCCCGCACTGGAGGCTGCATGCCCTCTGCGGGCTGTGCCATGGGAGGGAGCTCTCTAGATCGGTTTTTGCTCTGAAGGGCCGCTCCCCAGGAGAGCACCTCCACGGTGTGTGGATGTCCTTCCCTGTGGCCCAGGGCCACGGTGGTTCTCACCCTCCCGTGGCTGCGTGCTAAGGGGCAGTGGCAGCACGCTGCCCTGCTGGGCTTTAGTGCCAGGTGAGTGGTGTACGCCTTGGTGTGGCCTTGGCAGGTAACATCATTCCGGTTATCTGCAGCTGATACAGCTGTTCTGTTCTCAGGGAACACTCTGATTTTTTTCCCTTATAGTATTGAGGCTCAGGGTTGCCTTTTCTCCCCCGAGGCTCAATAAAGGTTATTTCTAATATGTTTCAGGAAGGCAGTGCAACTATGTGAGATACATCTCCAAGTAACAGTAGCGGGACAGGGACAGAAGTTATGTCATCCCAGCTGGAAATGGAGCCAGGAGCAGGAATGCTGCGAGTGGCAGCTTGCCCATGGGAGCAGGCACGCGCTGCGGGCTGGAGGCTGGCAGCTCGGAACAGGGCCAGCCTGTGAGCATGGCACTGAGCGATTCGGTACAGGCACACATGCTGGGGGAGTGGGGCTTGTGCTGCCTCAGCCTGAAACCTGAAGGCAGAGGCTGCGGGGCAGGATTGAGTTGGGTTCTTTTGCTTCTTGTTAGTGTTACAGCTATCGAGTGTGTTTTTGAACTGATACATTTTGGAAGCTCTCAGCTTTACTGGGGAGAGCATTTAGTGCATTTATCCAGAGCGCTTCTGTTAGATATATCAGCAGTGTTTAATTTACAAAATTAATTAGAAAATAATCTGGGAAATTTCTTGTCATGAGTACGACACGAAAGAAGCACATTGTTAAGGGATGTGATTTCTAGTGACAGATGAGAGGTGAGGGTGAACCTGTTGCCCTGGCAGACAGCACTGCACGTACCTGGGGATCTGCTGCCTGGAGACCCTTGGTCTCTGCAGGGCTTTAGCGGTGGGCACAGAGCACATCCGTGTGCGCCAGTGGTAAATGGGGGAGATCAGGTAGCTTACCAACCTGTGAATTATGTAAGAGAAGGGACTTGATGCTCCAGACAGTGTCTGTGCAGTGCAGATCAGCTGTGTCCTGCTGGCACAGCAGCAGAAGGGGACAGCCCTTCGTTCCCTGGTGACTAACTGCAGTGCCACCTAACTGGTGGGTGCCTGCCTGCTTGTTCATACAGCACGGCCACAGATACAAACAGCTGAGTTGCCAGCTGTGGCTTTGTTGCTTCTTGTCTCGTTACCAAAAGCTTTTTCTTCTGAGCAGTGCCTTGTCAGGATCTGTGTTCTAATCACTGCTATTCTATCTAGAATAAAACGGCATCTTTCTGTCCTGCCTTAAGGGAAGCTTTCCAATCTCCATAGTAACTCTTCCCAGTGTCACTGTTATGCAATGGCTGTAGGAGACACAGGCAGAGTTATGAAAGAGTTTCAGAGCACTGTCCTGACCGTGGCACTGGGTAAATAGGGTGGATTCTGAGCTGAGCGTAGGCTGTCGAGGGATGTCATTACAAGGCATTGCTAAGGGAAGGGCAGAGCTGCATGTCCTGTGTGATATCAATGCTCCTTTCTTAGGAAATACATGCAAAATGCATTCTGTAGCCATCTTTGACACAGATCTTTAAAGCTCTTCCATGGAACTGCATAACTCTAAACCAAAGGATGCTCTCGTGAATGATTCTACAGAAATGTTTCCTTGCTTTCTTAGTCTGTTGTTGTGAACTGAAGCCCGTTTCCCTGCCAGAAATATATTTAATGTGCTGAGAATGCTTTGGGTTGCTTGCTGATGAAGTAACTTGCTGGGACAGGGGCCTTCTCACACGGCCTTTGCTTCTGCCTGGCTGTGGGGTTTGGAGCAGGCTGGGCTGTGCCAGCTTCATGGCTGTCAGGCATGTTTCAGAACCAGACAGCCCCAGTCAACAGCTGTGTGTTGCCAGTCTCCCTGCCACTCAGGTAAGTCTTCACAAGGAAGAACGTTGTGGAATGGGTAGGCTTAGATCTCTGATAAGAGCAAAGGCAGCTGACAGCCCTTGGCAGCAGCCGCTTCCTCAGCATGGCGCATCCTATTTTGAAGCACAAATGTTTTCATACTGCATTCTCAGCGCACACACACTTGATATTTCTCTCTTTATCATTTGGATGGAGCTCATCTGTTTTCTGTACCATGGCCCAAATAACACCAGAGTTCCCTAAGCACTGTAAAAAGTACAGAGAAATGATGAAAATTATCTGGGTCTGTATCAATTTTAACGGCTTGGGCATTTGTGTCTTTGTAAAAACTTGCTCTTTTTTTCCTGGCTGGGATTGCTTGGACCAGGCCTGCTGCATCTCTGTTCAGCAGGTGGGCTTGGTGGGAAGAGGCAGACGTGGATCTTGTTCCTCTGGCAGTGGTGCTGGTTTAAGGAAGTTGCAAGGCAGATTATAGAAGGAGTTACCACTACCAGTTTACTCAAACATGAAAGACTGTGTAAGGCAGTGATGGCCAAGGAAGGGTGAAATGAATTATTCTGGCTGGGTGACATGGATAAGAGGATTTCTTGGGAGTTATCTGTTGGTAAGTGACAGGAGTGAAAGCCATGGAAGTGCTGAAGTGTCAGATGCAGTCTCCTGTTCCCAGAGCCTTCTGCACTCAGCTTTGCTCTGAGAGCTGCATACGTGCCACCCAACAGAGCCCGTTGCTGCATGCCCGAGGCTCAGGCTGCTGTCCTCCCAGTGAGCATCAGCCTGGTCTGAATGTTAGCAGCACTGAACTGTCAGTCAGTAGCTGAAGAATGTCCCCAGTCCCTTCTCTTACTGCTTTGCTGCCTAAAATGTGCTTTAAAATGAAAAACATAATGAATACTATGTATTCTTTTTGTGAGCATTGTGGTCCTTCCTTTGTGTTGTTTTAGAGTAGTACTTCCCAGCTGCTGATGGTAGCTTTGTTAAATACTTTCATTCTGCACTGCTTCCAAAAGGACCTCCCTTCCTGCAGCATCCCACCTTCTCTTATGTTCTCCTGCTGGTGCAGGTGCAACTTGTGGCAAGCCTGCTTGGACTGCTCTCTGGCCTGCACCCCCTGGAGGTGTCTGCACGTCCCGTCTGGTGGCAGAACCGGCTTACGGTGTCTGAATAGCCTTGTAGTCACAGTCTCAAATGCTTTAATGAGGATAAGGGTATGATCCTTTGTGTGGGATTATTAGCAGAGATCTTCAGGGATCTTTGCTGTGGAGTCTGTGCTGCTCAGCTGTTCAGCATCCTGTAGGAATATGGGCAGTGCTTGGAATTCCTCGTATCCAGTGCTGAGTCAGTCTGAGAGCTCTTCTCTGGGCCTGTGTCCACAGTGTTTGTTTTCGTTTCCCCATCTCCAGAATGGAATTCCCAGCGTTTTCCTAACAAAGTGACAACATGAATGAGAAGTGATCTGTTTATCTTTTTTCTTCATGTTTTTATCTATTCCCTATCCCTACCCTTATTTCCCTACCATCTCTGCTACAAACCTGTGACTGTTAACAGTAAGTACTGATTTAGGCTGAAATTTCAAGAAGGCAGCAGTCTTGTGTGTCTGAAAGAGCTGAAAAGGGCTGTGAGACAAGTCCAAAAGGAGCACGTGGTGCCACAGGCACCCTCAGCTGACCTCAGTGTGAGGGAGCTGCTGGGAGCAGGGAATCTCCATGCCCCTCCAGCCATGCCACATCAGTGCCTCTGGGCTGCTCCCACTGCTCACGAGCTGGGCACTTGGGCTAGAGGAGAAAACTGAGCGTGCTGAAAATGAGTAATATGGGGGAGAGTTTTCAACTGGCTCATTTCCATGATGCAGCTCAACAGTGGCTGCGTAACCGATCGCATTGGTGGTAGGAAGCCCAGAGGAGGTGAGATCGCTCCTTCTGGAGGGAAGCTCAGCTGAATCATCTGGGGATGATCCTGAGGATGCACCCCATGAGCAGCCACCCCTGAAGGGTCTGCTCATCCCCCAGAACTCACTGTTTCAGTATTGCATGCAGCACTTCTTGAGGAATCTGAATTTTAAGGTGTCTCTCTAAGGTAGGCAGAGAGAGCATTTCAGTGGGTTCAGGTTCTAAAGGGGACAAACAGGATCTGGTTCTTCCTACGTCACGGACTTGCTGCATTAATTAAGAAAAATGAAAATAATCCTCCTTTGATTGTTTCCCCCATCTGTAGGCAGGAAACAGAATCCCACACAGGGTGACAGGAGACGCAGGAAATGGTTCGTTGTCTGCAGAGATGCTCTGGTACCTGTAAATGAAGTCAGTCTATGAATATTATGTTAATTTGCACCTTTATGACCTTTTTGCTATTTTAATAAGTAACGTTGTAAAAGAATAAACAGCAATAGCTCTTAGTGAGTGAGAGCAGAATGGCAACAGAAGCCCAGCAGAACGGCAGCAACGGCCACAGCCCCTCCACAGACTTGCTGTGTTGTCTGTTCCAATAGGCACTGTTCCTCAAAGTTTTCTCTGAGCTGACTGCAATAACTCCTGAGACACAACAGAAGGCAACCTTCAGACTGAGATCTCCCTGCCCAAATGACGATGCATGACCTGCTGCTAATCACCTGTGTCTGCCTTTAGATATCTCTGAGCAGCCCATTTTCTGGTGAATTATAGCAGCTCGTGTGGATCAAATGTAAGCATGAAAATTTTCGTGCTGTGCAAGTCAGCTTATGTTTCCCAGTAGTTTCATGGTTACCACATAAAACTCCCTTAGTGCAACAGAAGATTTAGAAAACAGCACATACCATTTACAGACAGAACAAGATAACAGTAGGGCAGGCTCTGGGAAGCTCATGATATTCATTGCTACAGAAGTTGCCTTGCTGGGCTGTGTACAGTTTCTGGCAGCTGTGCAACTGATACTCTGCAGATGCATTGGTGTTTTGGACACTTCTTTCCCAGGGATGGGTTGAATGCACTTTGCTGCTGGCTGGCTGCTTGCCGTGGGCCTGGGCACACCGAGGTGGCTGGTCAGCCACGGCCTGGGCAGGGCAGTGGAACTGGAGCAATTCTGGTTTGCCTGGGGCTGCAGCTTCTGAGGGTGCCTCTGCCAAGTGCCATCGCCATGTTTGTGCCTTACAGTTAATACTCAGCTCCTGCCATAGGGCATTCCCTCTGAGGTTGGGAGTGCCTGCAGGGATCCAGTCTCAGATTTGTGTCCTCAGAGCATCATGCTTGTTTTGTCTCAGCCTAGCTTGTTTCTAATGCATATAAGATTGATTTTGATCCAGTATGATTCAAACTCTGGCCGCCAACAGAGGCAGCTTGCTGAATTTACTGGTGGCAATTTCAGATAAGACCCCTGGGAGTGCTGACTGCCTTGTCCCTTTGGCTTGCCTCCCCCTAGAGCTGGGCTGGGCTGTGGGCTGGCGCAGCTGGAGAGCCATACACGGGCTTATTCTGCTCCTCCTGGAAAAGAGGCCCCTGCCTCCATGCAGAAAGACAGCTGAGATGATCCTGTTGAGCAGAAGCTGCCTCTCAGCTCCCCTACAACATCCACCAGTGCCCTGCTTTGGGTTCACAGGCTCACAGCAGTGCAGGGCTCCTTGCCCCGTCCAGCTCTGCTGGGAGCTGCTCTCTGGGTTCAGTGACTGGGGGCATGGGCAGGTCCTACCGAGTGATCATTCCCTGGAAGAACAGGAAGTGCTTAAGGAGAAATGACAGAGGAGGTGACTGAAGAAGCTGCCTGGCATGAAAGCCTTGCAAACAGGCGGGGTGTGAGAGAGTGGGAGGCGAGCAGGCGGGAGGGTGAGAAGAGCAGAGGCTTAGCTGGCTGCAGCCATGCACATTCTATAGTTTCCATCTTAACGTTGGTTCTTTTTGCTGAGCTAGTGTGAGCAGCTAGATGAGCACTAATTTTAATGGCTGAGGCTCATGTTTTTTAGCAGAACATAACAGTGCCTGTGTAACATGGGAGAGCTAATTACATCTGAATAATGCTTGCAAAAACTTAACGTGCTTTTCACAGCATTCTTTGATTTGTTTTTAATCAGCTTTATTTATCTGCTTGCTCTTTTCTGCAGTGAAAATTGTTATCCGAGGGGACAGGAACACTGGGAAAACCACGCTCTGGCACCGACTACAGGGAAAGAAATTTATTGAGGAATACATTCCAACTCAGGAGATCCAAGTCACCAGCATCCACTGGAATTACAAAAGTAAGAGGAAAGAGGGTGGAGGGAGTGACAGTCATGGGACAGTGCATTTTTGTGCCTCGAGGGTAGAAATTCCACTGCAGCCTTATTTGCTTCCTCTGTGTCTGCTTGGGCAATAAAATGAGCTTTCGTCACTCTTGATTCATTATTCACTGTTTCTCAGTCCTATTTTTAATAACCTTACTCAGAAACTACATGTTACAAGAGCTTAAAAATAGATCTTTGGTCATTGCAGTTCTAAGGAGGTTTTTTAATAGGTAATCCAAAGGATTTGAAATATGTGACGTGCTTGACTCGCTAATGAAAAGAAGTTTATTATGAAAATCTGTCTGTGAGTCTAACCCTGCATGGTGTCACTGTGTTGTATACAAGTGAAAAGCTTGCTGCAAGCTGGTCTTTCACTGATTAAAATGTCAAGAGCATCTCCTAACTGGTGATGATGGTGTTTTAAAAATGGCTGTGGTACTGATAACTCCGGGCTGTTACTGAAGCATGGAAGTAGCTTTTTTAAGTGCTTGTTTGAGTTGGAGAGATGGTGTGATTTTTCCCATCTGCTCTGGCAGGGTAAAGTGGCTCTGAAAGCCCTGGATCCAGCCTGGAGAAGATACTGCAGACACTGAAATGGCATAAACAGTGCATTAAGTCCAGCTCGTAGGTTCCTGTTCTAAAATGCCACAGCCTTGTGGGGTGCACTGCTAGCTCAGCATGAGCTTGCTCTATAAGGACAGATTTTGTTTTTAAAAAAAGGAAAATGTTGGCAGTTAGCTTGTCATTACCAGATATTGTCTATCTACACTTTACCTTTTTGCTGAAGCAGGTGCTCTGCCTCCTTATGCCTGAAATAAAAGCTTTCAGTCGGGGTAAGCACTGAATTGGATGCTTTGTTTAATTTGCCAATGAAAGTTGTGTTTGTTGGATGATGCCATGATGCCCAAGTCTCGTGTTAGTGATCACAGAGCTCCAGGGTGTGTTGGCAGGTGGTCTGCTTAGGGACTATGTGTCTATTGGCTTCATAGGCTTCAGCACTAGGAGAGAGAGCAGGTACTGCTATGGTATGCTGCAGTGTGCTGCTAACCACAGTGCTGGGGACTGTCCTGCTCTTCTGAAGGCAAGCTTCCTCATGAGCCAGCTTTCTCTTGGCACAAGTTTAGAAGGTTTGTAAGGATGGATGGCTGTGAGTTGCCTTGGATAGAGGAGAAGAACGGGTGGTCCTTGCTCAGTCCAGCTAGTGGGCTTCTTCCATGTTCAGGATCTGATGTTGAGGTAAGCCTGATGAAACAAGTTTTTAGGTTCTTTTGCAGAGAGTCTCTGTATGGCCACACTGCAAAAGTGTGCTGGTTAGCTTCTACATGTCTTCATACAGTGCCTTTGTTTTGGGTACCATCTTACGGATGCTCTGTCTTTCACCTCTCCCATGGTGTTGCCATCTGCAGCGTTCATGCAGTGGTATTTTCCCCCTGCAGAGAAATGGCTGGCGTGTTGCATTCTAGCTGTGGCGTCCTTCCTCCACACTCTTCTCTCTCAGAATATCATTACATTGTGATATGTGGATGTAGTGCTTAAAGGTTGTTTGGAGGTTGGAAACTCTCCAAAGTCGAACTTGAATGCTTTGGCCTAAACAGACTTAGACAAGAGCAAGATGCAGATTACTTCATTTTCAGTTGTCTTAAGCCATAAGATTGCACTGAATGTTAATTCTGGTTTTCTGCAATAGCTCAGGTAAAAACCTCTGTTTTGTTTCTTTTCTAATCAGTGTTAGTAATGTAAGCGCTGTTTGTAAATACATCTCTTGATTTCCAAGAGGCTCATTCATGCCTAATTGTTTTTGTGTATGTGAACAGTTACATACAAAAAGGCGTTTGAAGGCTGTGCCTTTAGAAAGATCCATCATCTCACACATGAGCACATCTTAGGGATGGTATCTCCATTTACAGAGCTGAGACGTAGGCGCTGGCTTTTTCAGCATGGATGTCATCCCAGGGTAGGAAACAGCTGCATGTGGGGATGGCTTTCGTTGTCAGTTGGTAACCACAGGTGTATTTGTCATTTCTAGTGCTTAGTTCTAATATTTATGTGATACGTTTTTATACAGCTTCCTGGTTATGTGTCTTAGGTTCTAACAGAAGTTACTTCTCTCATAGTGTCTGGTATGAAGCTGTGTTTTGGTCTCAGAAGAAAAACAAGACTGATAACACCTGGCAGTGTTGAACACAGCCAAGGACATATTTTTGTTCCTCGGTGAAGCAGTTAGGAGGCATAAGGAGCCAGGAACTGGGAGGGGACAGGACCAGGGCAGCTGACCCAAACTGACCCAAGAGCTATTCCATCCCACATCACATCATGGGATTTTTACGGAAGGGGAGGCTCTTGCTTGGAGGGAGGGGCTGCTGGCTGGCTGGGTATCGGTTGTTGGTCCCTTGCTTTGTGTATCATCTAGTGTTTCTTATACATATATATGTACTGGTATTTCTTTTATTCTCTCTGCTGTCTTAGTAAATAGCTTTTATCTCAGCCCATGAGTTCTGTCATATTTATTCCTTAATTCTCTCCCTCATCCCACTTGGGAGGGGGGAGAGTGAGCGAACAACTGTGTGGGACTGAGCTGTCTGCTGGGTCGAACCACAACACTGTGTTTGACAGCAGTGTCTACATATGGCAGTGGACTTTTCTCAAGGCGAAATGTTGCCAAGCTACTATAAATTGCTGGGAGTCTGTACATGAAATTGTGCCTTTCATTTGTGTTTCTTGTTTATAAAACACTGTTATTTTCTTACTAATAATTTCCAATGGGAAAATCCACACTGACCTTAAAACTTGTAAAAATAACCCCCCTTTTAAAAATTTTGCAAGGTGTGTTTTCTGCTTTGAAAACTTTTCATCCGTGATAGATAATGTGAGAAATGGGCTCAGATCTAATTACTGCCCTGTTGGCTAAGTTAATCCGTAGAGGAAAAATTACGTTTGTTTTTCCTGTGATCGTGCTCTCAAGCTACCTTGAATAAATGTTGTAAGGTAGTTGACAGCAAATATTTACAGATGTTAATTATATCACTGTCAAGTATTCAAGGATTCTTACAGTGCTTGGTATTAGAAGATTTACTTTTTAAGTAAGGAACACGTCACCCTGACATATTTTCAGAAGATTTATACTGGAGGCATTAATAAAAGTACAAGTAACTTAAGTTATTTCTTCCTACTCAGAATGAGCTGAATTACTTTTCTGTGCCAGTTGTCTTTATTATGGAAATTTTTGGATCCAAGTAAGGAAGTGCCATTTCTGACTTAATGCTTTTGTAGTTTATAGTTGTCATCAATTTTAGTCTCCTTATGGCAGTCTCAGAAAAAAAAATTAGCAAATGCTTTTGTTCCAATACTTTGAGTGCTTTATGGATTGATATGTGGAATGGCAGAGCTGCTCTGCTCTGTGATCCAAAGGGTAAGAAATGAGTCATTGCATGAGAGTAAATAGGAACCCACCCATAAAGCAATGATTCTTATTCTTAAATGAGGTTTCTTGAAGTTGGAGTCTTCTCACCTCTTCACCTTTCTCTTAATGTGCCACTGGCTACAGAGTTGCCAATAGCAACTGAGCAGAGATTTTTGAGTGGTTTGATCTATGGTTTGTGCTGATCCAAGTCACAGAATTGGAATGATTCCTTGGCACTCTTGCTGCACCATGCCTTCAGAAGCCAGTGGGTGCGTGCTGCTCGTGCTGCTGTGTGAGTCACAGGAAGGCCAGCACCGCAGCACTAACGTGATTATCCTCCTGTGTGTTCGGGGTAGTCAGGAACAGAGCTGGTTTGGAAAGGAAGAACTGACTTAATGGCTACTGGCCAGCAGGAGCACGGGTACTAGCAGGGGAAAAAAAAAAAAACCAAAAACAAAGTGGTTCTCTTGGATTTCTTGTAGTTAGTTCCTTAGCAAAGTTCTGCGCTTTCCCTCAGGTAAAAGGGCATAGAGAGATCTTTCCAGGTGAAACAGTTCACTCCGCAGCTACCTAGGGCTGCTGCTGCTCGGTGAGTAGTCAGTACTGGGGAAATTACTCACTGAGAGAGTGCGTTTGGTGTCAGGATAAAGAGGTGGGCGCCTCTGGAGCTTGGGAGCAAAATCCCAGTGCCAGGTACCAGGCTACCTCCTGTAAGAGAGCCCTGCATGGCACCCCACGAGCTTCTTCTGGATTGGGGTTCCAGCTTCTCTGTAGAAAGTGCTCTTAGTGCTTCTGTGCCGCAAAGAGCAAACTGCCCACTGGGCTGCTGCTGTGCCCCTGGCAGGTGCGCTGTCTGAGAGGGGAAAGCAGCCCCAGTCCTCTGCAGTGTCGTAGGTGCTGAAAGGCACCACTGTGGACTCGGCTGCTCTGGCTGTGTCGTGTCCTTCTGGGACAGCAGCGGCTCTGCCAGGCCCAGCTGCAGGGTGTGAGTGTGGGGGCAGAACCCAAACAGGATACAAAATACCCTGTATCAGGTATTGATACAAAATGTATCAGTGCCCCAGCACCGGCTGCCTAGAGTGTCCCGCACCGCAGTGCCTTTGCCCTGCGGTGCTGAGAGCTGTCCCTAGAGCCGGGTGAGCAGTGGGGTTGGGCTTGAGCTGTACCAGAGGTGATGGTTTGTAGAAATACATGGGAACAGAAGGAATGTGGGGAGTGTGCTGCTTGGAGCGGAGGCTGCAGGTGCTGCCTGGCTGCGCTGGCCCTGGGCTGCTTTCTGCACCTTGTGTCCGGTCCTGGCAGTGGGAGCGTGAATGGGAGCTGCTGGGAGAGACAACAGAGGCTGATTTGGCTTTTTACATAAATGTAAGGAGGGGTATTTCTCCAGAAGCAGGGGATCAAGCTTTTTCTTCATTCAAAATCTGTCTTTACAATATTTTGAAGCTTCTAAGCCAACGGTGAATTCTGTAGAGAAAATATTTTCTGGCTTGAGAATGACACAGCTAAATTCTCATGCCATACTAAGAGATTATTTTCTGCTTTCAGAAAATCTTCCTATTCCATTGCTTTATGTTCAGAGCTGCTCCAAGTACAAGCTTGTGCTTTGTCCCCTGCAGCATTTCCAAAAAGCAGCTGTGTTGCAGATCTGACTGCGTATTCAGACTCAATAAAAACATCCGCCCACAGATGCCCATCCCTTGTGCCCACTGAAAGTTCAGCTGCTAGCTGTCTGTCCTGGCTGTAGTGTTTCTGTAATGAGAATTTTGTCTTGCTTCAGATTTTAGCAACTCCAGTCTACCTCACTGCCCATTATTTAATGTTTTCACAGTTCATTAAGAGGCAAAATTGCTAGTGATGTCTTGTTAGTAGAATGGGGCTTGAAATGTGCAGAGAGAATGGGTTTCTGTGGCTGCAGCACTGCCTGCAGTGTTTGTCAAGTTTACATGGAAATGTCATTAGCTGGATTAATTTTCTTTAAATGTGAGTAATCCTTTTTTTTTTCAGCTGTATGTCTTACTTTTACACCAGACTTCACTCTCCACATTAAATTTATGTCTTTTCTGAAAGAACATGAGAACCTCTGTATGTTATGAAAAGAATCTCCACAAAGTATTTATAACACATTTTAAATCTGTGATAAATGCAAAGGAAACCTATCCCATAGCCACGACTCTTTAAGGAGTGCTTTAGATAACACAGCATTGGAGTGCAACCTGTTCCTGCAGCAGCGGGCATTCGTTCAGTGACAGCTGGGTTTCTTTTCAACTCCAGCACGACTGCTTTTCTTTCAGTCTTGATCTGCTGCTTTGCCATTACTGGCTTTGGGTTAGGTTCTCTGGTAAGGGATAAGTGGTGTTCATTTTGCTGAAACCCTTTTTCTGACACTGTCTTCTTTCTGTGCTTTCAGCCACTGACGATATTGTTAAAGTTGAAGTATGGGATGTAGTTGACAAAGGTAAGCTTCCATGTTCCTTTCTATTGGAGATTCATTGTTGTGGTTTTTTTTTTTTTTTTTTTTTTTTCTTGTCTCAGTTTTGATTAAGAACTTGTGTGGAATTCAGATGTACTTCTCATTTCTTTAGAAAAAGATGTGTATTTATTTTTTCAAGTATGTGGATATTACTTTCTGGAAAAATATGGAAGGGAGAGAGGAGTCTCCTGTGCTGGAGCCCATTATTTGCAATCTGAACTTGAGATCAAACCCAGTATTCAGAAGCAATTGCTTCATGTGTTGTGTGACAGATGAAACAGCCTGCTGCTGAGTGTATTCAGATTCTCTGAACTTTGCTGTAAACTTCATCTTCTCTCTTTTATAGTTTTATGTATGTTTAGACAGCTGCTGAGTTCTTTGTTCTGTTTATAAAATTTTTGCCGAGTTGCTTTTGCAGAGAAGTGATATTGGCAACTGATAAAATGTTATCTGCTGCGAATAATGTATGCAGGAGGGAAGAATGAAAGAGAAGCTAGCTACTGAAATCTTTCCTAAATGCTTACCAAGGAAAGTGTTAGGATATGTGCATACATTTTTCAATAGTTGTCAGTTTTTGCAAGGATATAAAGTTCTATTTTCTTAAATATATAAATGGTAGAAATACTTGAAGGCACAATCTGAATGCAGTCAAATCTGTTGCTAGAACAGACTGAGGGCTCAGATACACATCTTAACAGCCCATTCTATACCCCCAATGCATGGGTTTGGGCTTTTAAGAGGCATTTTGCACCAGATAGGCTTGTAGCTTCAAGTGTCAGTGTGGTCAGGGCAGCTTTACAGGTGAGCATCTTATGCTGTGCAGGTGTGCTCTTGGTGTGTTTTGCTCACTCAAATTTGTTTACCATATGAGTGAAACTTCAACTTCTATGATTTGACTGCCAATACATTGCCACTATAGAACTACATCTGAAGTTCACCACCTTCAGTGTACCAAGTGTGCAACTTAGATGTGCATTAACACCGAAAAACAGTAAGATAAGAAAAGCAAGGAGGGGGAAAGGGAGGAGGGGAAGTTTTTGTATTAGCTACATCATGTTTAAAAGAGTAAAAAGGAAAAAGTAATTAAGAAAGCATCTCTAGTTCAGATGCATAAGGGAGCCTTTAGGTTAAACTTGAAGCAGTAACTTCAGGTGAAAATCCTGGACACTTTATCTTTTTTTTTTCTCTTTTTAACCTCAGTCTTACGCAGTGTAGGCAAAACCTTACTTAGGTCAGAGTTAGTGCTGAAGTCAGACTGATTGCAGTTTGGCTTTCAGACCCTGGGATAATATGCACAGTGATGGAATGTAAGCAGAACATCTGCTTTCTCTCAGCCTTGCAACTCTGGTATGAATAGATAGGGAATCTATTATAGAGTAGATTGGGAATCATGTTGTTCCAGCATTTATTTCTGTGAATAGCTTCTCTGAGCATAGTCATCTTCTAAACTAGAGACTTGTCATTTTTTTGGCAAAACGGATTGAATTTGATATGAGCAGATGTTGTTAACAGCTCTTCTGATAGTGCTTTCGTTTCTGGCAGTGGAACATGTATTAGAAATCCGAAGGGACATTTTATCTCCACTTTATATTCAAGATGAAACTTGTTCTGCTGAGACCCCTACTTATGGCCCACAGATGTGTATTTTTATGTAGTTAAATGTACTCAATCAGTGTAGGGTAAAAATTCAGATTACTGTGATTTGACAAAATCACATCCTTTCCCATTGCTGTAGCTTTGCGGATTCTTGATAAATGCAACTTTAGGAAAATGTGCAAATTAACTGTCGAGAACTTGATCATACTTAAGGTTCACTTAGTGTTATTTCATGACATTTTTGTTCTTCCTTCTGTATGCTTAGGACAAAAAATCCTCCTGCGAGATGCTTTGGGTGAGAACACCAGTCTAGGCAGTAGACTTCTGGTAGTGAAGTGTCCAGTGCTGCTGCAGCAGAGTGCTGATGAGACCTGATTCTTCTTTTTTCCCTTACCTACAAGACCCTTGCTAATGTGCATATTAAGATTTGTGCAGAATGCTGCATTTATCAGGCTAAATTTGAAACTGCCAAAAATGCATGCTCCAAACATGCATTTTAGTGTGCACTGTTTTCCAGGCTAAATTTCTTTTACAAGTGTTTCCCCATCATGGAGCTATTGTTCCTGGTTGGAGAATATTAAGACACATGCATTTAATTAAGACACGTATTTAAATTTAGGTATTAGAAAACCTATATTGAAAGCCTGATGTGAGTATGTTGCTAGATTATTTAAAGGATATATCCATGAACTGCAGTGGTCAACTTTAGCCTTGTAAAGCAGCTTCAGCTTCTCGTGTTATGCAGCGCTGCCATTCTCTGTATCTCAGTGTGAAAATGCACAGGAGAGTATGGGGAAACTCGGTAATCTGCACCCTGAAAAGCTCCCTATGCATTTTGCACTGAGTTAAATGTGGTTTTACCAAGCAGTGTTTCCCCTAGGCTCACTAGCCTTGTGCCTCCCTGTCCCTGTGACCTCAGCAGTGTGCTTTCATTTTTCCCTCCAGACTGTTTTAGGAACACAGGAAGCAGCACTGCTGGCCCTGCCTGGCTGCTGGGCGGTGAATCGGTGCCATTTGTTTAGCATGAAGATGTTAATTTGGAAGTAAGGGAAAAAGGGCTGTTGTGAAGCAGAGCCTGTGAGGGAAGCTGGTGCGCTGAAGCAGGAGGGGATGCAGTGGTTATGCTGTGCTGCTCCTCTTGCCTTTCTCTTGACTCTCTGGAATATTTTTTTACTGTGCAGACTCGCTGGAGTAGGTTGATCTGCAGCCTGCTGGGTTCTCCTTGGCCTTCTCAGAGAGCTCGTTCTTGTAATGATGCCATTTGTTACACTCTTAACAAGTGCAGCTTGCCCCCAGCTATGGATTGTATTGAATTGTACCCAATACGTGTACTAAATACAGTCTCCTTTGCTGCCCTTGGAACTAAAAGAACCTAGAAAAGATATCTATCAGCAGAAGTCAGTCCTGACTCATCTTTCTGGCTTTGCAGCGAGTTGCGTAACTGCTGCAGGTCACAGAGCTGGAACAGATCCTGAATACAAAGAGGCAGCTTGAAATTCAGGTGATCTCTTGCTAGTTAGGTTCCCATAAACAAACTGAAGGAATCAAGTTGTTATGTTTTTTCTGTGGCCCCTAGAAGAGCATAAACCCTTCCCCCATATTGGAGATTGATTTCCTTTCTCTTCCCCTTCCCTCTTCTTCCTCCTAGAGGTTTGCTGTAAGAATGGGGAAAGATCAGAATTAATATTTCTGTTATTTTCTAATGTCAGAAGTTAGGTCACACTGGGGATACAAACATTTTAGAAACATGTGGTTTGGAATGATGTACAGAGTCACCTCTCTCTGACCGTGGACAGCATTTGTTGGCAAGCTTTGCTAAATCCTTGCTCTCCTGCAACCAGTTGGATGGCATACAGAGGTGCAGAGGCTGTCAGGTGCTGGCCGTGAATCCAGTCCTCTTATGTCCAGGGGAACTGTTCTGTAGTCCTTGGGGCAATGCTAGGAGGTTATTTGGTCTCAGTGTTGCAGTTATGCCTGCAAAGAAGGAGCAGTCACTGTTCTGGTTAGGGAGGCTGAGCAATCACTGCATGAACACCTTGGTTTTCTGGTCAAGGCTCCTAGATCACACATCAGTGCAACCTTGAACACAGGACCTTGTTCATGTAATCACGCAGTTAGCACACTGACCTTGCAGCCTGAACTGCATCTTTTCACTACACATATCATCCCTTTATCTGGCTCATCCTGCAGTTTTGGTTCCAGAAATAGACACTGTGCATGAACATGTGCACACATGCACTTTTCAGCTGTCGCTGCTTTGCTGCTGACCTCCTTACAGCAGCGGGGAGCATCACATCGCTGTGACTCATTCCTCTCAGTGTGCACTAAAAGCCATGAGCAGGGGGAGGTGTGCAGGTCGTATTCCATCCCAAGCACCACTTGTAAATATGTCCAGGTTAGAAAGACAGCTTGATTGTTCAGGGCGAGAGAGATTTGTGAACTGTGAAGAGTTTTGTATGAGTATTTGTGGTTACTGAGTTTCTGTTTTAACATTGGAAATTCAGGCCACATCCAGCATAATTTAGCAGTAACAAGAGAAATAGTGATGTTTTGACATTCAGAAAAGCCACAAGGTCCACTGACTTGAAGTGAATTAATTCAAGTGGGAAAAGCACATCCTAGACATCCCACAACCTCAGTTGCACTGGGAAATCCAGAGCCTATGCTTGTATCATCGAGGGAGATAAATTGCCAGAATGGAGAAGGATCGCTATTAATATTTCTGCTACTTTCAGATGACAAAGTAAAATGGCATTAGGGCTAGCAAATATTTTAGAAATGTCTGCATCTTGCAGTGCTGTACAGAAGCATCTGCCAGGTGCATTGTCAGTGTTGGGACTGCAGCCTCCTTCTGTATCCCGTAGCACTTGCAGAGCTGATATGTGGGGCCTGCTGAATATTATCCCACAGCTTTTTCCATTCAGAACATGCCCCAAACCCTTGTGTTCTTAGCTGATGCTAATTGCTGACAGCTAACAGGTGATACAGTTGTCATTTGCCAAATGTAGCTTGCAAAGTTGTGCAAGAGAAGTGTGGCAAACTTTTTAATTAGTGCTGCCAGCCAGCACTGCTTTCAGCAGCCCACCGCTGAATCCACAGGGATGTATCCTGCTATCTGTGTGCACATTTCCTACAGCAGTACTTGGTAAGAGCATTGGATGGGTGAATTCTCTAATGCAAATTTTCTTTATTTGAGTTTAAGGAAGCACTACAGAATTAAAACTTTCATGAATCACTTTGTATTTCATAACTAACCTTGACCTGCATGCCAGAAGAATGAAGCACTTTCTTCTCCCCGTTGTCATGTGCAGCATTTGACAGAATCATGAATTTTACAAGCAGTCACTTGATATTCATCAGCTGTTTTTGTCCTGTGTTGCAGACTCTTAGAAGAGGCAATGGGAGTGCTTTGTCAGTGCATCTGAGCTGCCAGACATATTCTGTTGTCAATGACAGAGTGAATTCTAGAGATCATGAGAAGGAATTCCAAGTCTCTGTGATGCCATTATTGTTTAGTTAACTCGTCACTGTTTAGACTGGAACAAAGTTGATTCAGAAGTACAGTTCTTAACTGCTGTCTGTAACATCTGGAAGATATTTGCTATCTGTTAAAGCACAACTCTAGGCCTTGCAGGGTTGTTTACTGTGCAGTGCTGTTCGTTTAAGAAACTCTGGAAGCTGCTACACATGGCTAGAGTTTACACAGTACCTGGGGCAAGGACAGATTTTCTGTGGTGTGTCTACACTAAATTTCTTCAGCACTCAGTGAAAGAATGCGTGTTTGCTCTTGTATGTTAGGATTCCTGGCAACAGGGAGTGATGAGTGTCTATGCTGGAAAATGATGATAGCTGATGGCCACTTTGCTGATTCTAGATACAGGTCCATGGTGTCACCTTCTCTCCCCACTGTGGTCCTGGGCTTTAAGATTTGGATCATATTTCCAGTACAGAGATCCTGACGAAACTCAAACACAAAAAGGAAGCCTACCGAGTATGGAAGCAAGGACAGAATGGAAGTAAGCCTGTAAGGAATATGGAGAAATTGTCCAAGCAGCCAAGGATCAGCACAGAAAGGATGTGGAGCTGCTGGAGTGAGTCCAGAGGACACCATGAGGATGCTCAGAGGGTCGGAGCACCTCTGCTATGGAGATAACCTGAGAGCTGGGGTTGTTCAGCCTGAGACAGAAAAGCCTCTAAGAAGACCTTACAGTAGCCTCCCAGCTCCTAAAGGGGTCCTAGAAGAAGGCTGGAGAGGAACTTTTTGCAGGGGCATGTAGTGATGGGAGGATAGGTTTAGACTAGCTGTAAGGAAGAAATTCTTCATGATGAAGGCAGTGAGGCCCTGGCACAGCTGCCCAGAGAGCTGTGGGTGCCCCATCCCTGGAACTGTCCAAAGCCAGGCTGGATGGGCTCTGGGCAGCCTGAGCTGGTGGGGGGCACCCAGCCCACAGCAGGGGTTGGAACTGGATGGGCTTTAAGATCCCTTCCAACCCAGACTACTGTATGATTCTATGAAATGCCAGCAGTACTTTAAAATGTCGGTCTGTGAACTTAATCAGTACTTACTGAAGCTGTAAGAAAAGGGAGAAGTCACAGAGGATTTCACCTTTAAGAATAAGGGCTGCATTTTAGCGTGTGCCTTAGTGGAAGCAGATGAGCTGGAGAGAAATGCGGAGATGTCTCTGGGTGAGGTTATGGCCATGAGATGGCAGAAGTCATAATACTAGTTTTCTAGTGTCTTCTCCAACCGTGTACTCTGTTGCCTCTTGCACTTTTCTATGAGGTTAATGGGAGTTTTCCTGTCCCCAAGTTTGTTGTGTGCATGTCTGTGGAGTGCATGTCTTTGAATGCATGCCTCTTGACCGTTTCCTTTCTTCATCTTTGTGATGGTGTCCAGACCTGACCCGTCCAACAACAGCCTTTTGTGCACATGTAGGCTGTTTCTCCTGTGCTTTTCCACAGTCTCCTCACCACATTTTATTTGATTTTGCTTGGATTTTCTTTTGTAAGTTCTGTCTGTGTTTTGGCTGTTGAGTTCTCACAGTCTCCTGTCACCCCCCACCCCCTTTTTTTTTTTGATCACAAGGCAGCCCCAAGCACCTAATGGGATCTGAGATCACATTTATTTCCCAGACTGCGTGCCTCACGTCAGTGCAATAGCACAACAACATTGCAGCAGCTCTCAGAAGGCCGTGTATGTGTATGTGGTTGTGAAACTGGATTCTAACAGCACTGTGATCTTTTGCTTCTTCAACACTAGTGCAAGAAGGAGAGCAAAGCAGCTCCCTTTGTGGTTGGAGAATATACCAAGACAGATATTAATGAGTCGTGATTTTTTACTGTGAAGAGTGTGGTTTAAGCTGCTGCAGACTTTCTTCCTGTTCATCTTTGAATTGGACTAGCTGGTATTCTTGAGCAGAGTTGTTGGTATTCTTTTGCAAGGCATGCCTGTCCCACCCCTCCCCCTTCCTAAAGCTTTTGGTAGAAGTTGGACCTGCTTTAAGGTCATGTTGCAAATGCTGTGGTCCTGCCCAAGGATTCACAGACCCATCCTGGAGCTCTCTGCCTGGTATAATGTGTTTGTTTTTGACAATTCTTTTTAAGGAAAATGCAAAAAACGAGGAGATGGTTTGAAGCTGGAAAATGACCCTCAGGAGGTGAGTCACCTTGCATGCCAATGTCTGCCTCTTAGCAGGAGGCTCCTTATCCATCTTTGGTCCATGGAGTAAGTTCTGTATTTGTTTCAGCTTTAAGGCTGTCCCGGGTGTGAATAAGGGACGGTCTGATCCCTGACACTCTTCAGTCTTTTGTCTCTGCTTTTTATCCCTGTTTGTGCCCCTGCCACAACTTTCCCACTATTTTCAGTTTTATATTTGGGAGAGACCCCACCCCAGCTGTTTACTCCTTAGCTCTGTACCTGTTTACATACAGTGAGTGTCAGGAAGTCCTTTTTAAACAGGCTTCCTGAGAAACAAGAAATCGTTTAAGACCACCTTGCTGCTCCTTGTAACTGCTCTAACAATTACCTTTTAACACCCTTTGAAATGTAGAGGAGGCAGGGGCAATAGAAGTGCTACTGATGTGTAAAGGTAAACAGAGTTGCTTCCTTGAGGCTGCTGCACAAATGTGTGCCCTTTGGATCTACCGCTGTAGAACAAAGTGCCATATGGGAGAGCACAATCTCACATTCCCCAAACTGCATTTGGGCTGCCAGTGCATTTCTGTGGTATCTCGTTCAAAAGCTGTACGATGTTATCCTCAGGAAAAGTGGATTTGAAGGCCTTTGATTGCATGATCTCTACTATAGCTCTTAATGAGCCTTATTCCTCCTGTTCATGTGTCATTGCCCTTTGGGGTGCAGAGCATGGGCAGGATTCTGGAACTTGCTCAGAAATCGCTTGAAAGCCACTGGAAATTGATGCAAAATTTGGTGTCACTGATCCACAGATTTTTGAGCACTCAGTTATGGGGGTGAGTCAGGGCCCTGAAGTGTTATCTGGCATCAGATTTTCTTTAAAAATGTTCTCCTCTTATGGGAAAAGGCATCTATGGGAACGTATGTCACAGCTGCTTCTTCCTTTGCAATTATGCATATGTTTTTCTTTCTTGGAAGATGAGTGAGAATTGTTCCACTGGTACCCACTTGCAGCAGGAGCCTTGCAACAACAGTGTTTTGTAGAGTGCAGAATCCAAGCAGTGAAACCAAATTGACTACCAGTATGTACTTTTAATTCTTCTTGAAGAGAGTCAGTAGAAACTACCTCAAAAGCATTAATAGTCAATATTTGGGTTGGCAAAGAGATGGCATATAGGAGGCAAGTTCTCTGTACTCTCTCCTGTAGCTTATATGGACTTGACTTGTCAATGCAGGACTTGGGGGCACAGTGGAAAGAGGAAGGAGTGAGTTTTAGCACTTTCTGTCAGACATGGGGTTTTTTTCAGGGGCTGCCAGGTTATTCATATCCTGGTACTGTGAGCATTGGAAGCTGTGACCCACTAGGCACCTTTTCTAAATGATGATGACATGAAATCCACAGATACTTTTTATAATGGCTGTCACTTTAGACAGTTGGCCTATTCGGCACTGTATCAGATGTATTCTGTATGAAGTTATTTACTGCTCATTTTGCTTTTATTTCCTCAGGCAGAGTCAGAAATGGCTCTGGATGCAGAGTTTCTGGATGTGTATAAAAATTGCAACGGTGTAGTGATGATGTTTGACATTACCAAGCAGTGGTAAGACATTTTCAGCAGCATGCACCACATCACATGATTCTTAATCGTTTAGTGAAAGCAAATGACTTCTAGACCTCCTGATTCCCACATGGCTTCTGGAGCTGCTAAGCAGCCTAATGAGTCAAAGCTAGCTTGTATCCCTTAAAATAATAGCTTTATCTTCTGGCACGCCTTTTAATATACTCCTCTCCTGGGTTTGTTTCAAGCAGGCAGTCTCCCTGTGGGCTTGTGGACTGCAGTTTCTGATATACTGCCAGCTGAGGCTTGGTAATTAGCACTATCACAGGTGCAAAGTATGCTGGGCATGTTACAAATGCCTCACTGTACAGACCACAGGGGAAAAGGGAAAGCTAGGGAGAAATTCCCAGGAAGACAGGTATTAGTAAGGATTATTTAGATGCCCTAGGCTGCATTAATATATAGAAATAATGAGCTGTTCGTTTTGCATACGTGAGGAGCAGGGGAAGGAAGAGTCATGTGGAAACAGTAGTTGAAAGAGATGATGTGAGTTCCTGCTTTATACTTAAGCTTGTGTTTTCCAGGTTTGGTTTGTCAGTGAGCCTGTTGCCAGCATAAATGAGGGAATTCTTTTCAGTTGCTTACCTCACCCAATTTTGTATGGACCGAGGGAAATACTGCTGTAAGAGATGTGAGGTCTTTGGTGGAGTGCATTGCTGAACTTGTCATGGAATTATAGAATGGCCTGGGTTGGAAGGGACCATCAAGTTCCAACCCCCCTGCTGCAGGCAGGGCCGCCAACCTGCAAATCTGGTACTGGATCAGGCTGCCCAGGGCCCCATCCAACCTGGCCTTGAGCACCTCCAGGGACGAGACATCCCCAACCTCTCCGAGCAGCTTGTTCCAGCACCTCACCACTCTCTCAGTAAAGAACTTCCCCCTGACATCCAATCTAAACCTTCCCTCCTTCAGCCTAAAACCATTCTCCTTTGTCCTGTCACTATCTACCCATGTAAAAAGTTGATTTCCCTCCTGTTTATAATCTCCCTTTAAATCCTGGAAGGCCGCTATGAGGTCTCTCCGCAGCCTTCTCTTCTCCATGCTGAACAAGCCCAGCTCTCTCAGCCTGTCCTCGCAGGGGAGGTGCTCCAGCCCTCTGAGCATCTTTGCGGCCTCCTCTGGACCCTCTCCAACAGTTCCATGTCTTTCATGTATTGGGGGCCCCAGACCTGGACACAGTACTGCAGATGGGGGCTCACGAGGGCCGAGTAGAGAGGCACAATCACCTCCCTGTCCCTGCTGGCCACCCCTCTCCTGATGGAGCCCAGGACACCATTGGCTTTCCATCTGCAAGAGTGCACTGCTGGCTCGTGTTCAGTTTTTCATCCACCAGGACCCCCGGGTCCTTCTCAGCAGGATCTCTTCTCCCAGTCTGTATTTATACCTGGGATTACTCTGACCCGATTGCAGCACCTTGCACTTTGCTGTGTTGAACCTCATTAGGTTCACTCAGGCCCACCTTTCAAGTTTGTCAAGGTCCCTCTGGATGGCATCCCTTCCTTCTGTTGTGTCAACAGCACCACTCAGCTTGGTGTCATCAGCAAACTGCTGAGGGTGCACTCAGTGCCCTCATCACTGTCATTGATAAAGATGTTAAAGAGCACTGGTCCCAAGGCAGACTCCTGGGGAACACCACTTGTCACCGCCTCCACCTGCACATAGAGCCACTCACCACAGCCCTCTGTCTGCAGCCTTCCAACCAATTCCTTATCCACCGAATAGTCTGCCCTTCAAACCCCTATCTCTCCAATTTAGAGATAAGGATGTGGTGGGGGACCATGCCAAAGGCCTTGCACGCATCCAGGTAGATGACATCGATCGCCTTCCCTTTGTCCACTGATGCCTTCACTCCACCATAGAAGGCCACCAGATGGGTCAGGCACGACCTTCCCTTGGTTAAGCCTTGTTGTTTTTGAATAAAGAATGATACAAACACATTTACAGTTATTATGTGGAGGAGAAGGAGGAAGGCACAGTACTGGAAGGATTTTGGAAAAAAGAAGTTCTTATTTTGTATTTTTTTCTGTGGTTTGTGCATGAAACTGATCACAGAATGATGTTTCACCCTCATTTACCTGTGTCTGTCTCTCCTTCGGTGAAGGACATTTAACTATATTCTGAGGGAGCTTCCTAAAGTGCCGACCCACGTTCCAGTGTGCGTGCTTGGGAATTACCGAGACATGGGGGAGCACCGGGTCATTCTGCCTGGCGATGTGCGGGACTTCATTGACAATCTGAACAGGTAACTGGGGGTGGCACCGCGGTCACCGGGCAGGGGAGCAGACTGTGGCTGCTGTCTGTCATTACCCACAGAGAACTGTTGCTGCTGTGTTTCGAATCTGCATGACGTTCATTCTCCAACCCTCTGCTTAGCTTCCAGGCTTTAGTAGCTCTGAGTCTTGTACAGCAGCTTCAGTTTACAGGGGCTCTTTCTCCTCTGATCTCGGAGCCTGTACTGTACTGTATTCCTGGAAGCAGTGAGGGCACACTAGCATTTGCCTTTCAGAAGTACTTTTCCCAGTAAGTCATTTTCTTTCTGGATAGTCTTTCTCTCGTGAAAGACTTCTCTCTGCAATACAACCGTTCTCTACTCCACATAATGCTGCTACAAGCAAGCCAGCTAGCACAGCTGTGTTTCTCCCTCTTCTGAGAACATCTCCACACAATGTTTTCTGGGTACAGCCTAATCATACTCCTCCTTTGCCAGCTAGGCAAAATTTTTCATCTCACGGGGCTCTGAGACTCTGTTATGTAAAGTGTTACTTATTGGTCAGAATTCAGTAGGTATTACCCTTTCAATGCAGGTTTATGTTTTTAAGGCAATTTTGAGTTTTCTTGGTCTTCGTGACTGTTAGGCATGCAGCAATGGTATCAGTGTTAAGGCTTGATTCTGGAAAGTAATCATTTCTTTACAAGTACATCTCTATACATGACTCAGCTTAATGCCTAGTACTGATGCTTGAATAGGTGACTTAATGTAGGTCTGCTTGTGATTTCAAAATAAAACCTTAACTGAGAAATGAATAGCTTGTACATTTGTGAGCCCTCCAGTTTAGTAAACCAATGACCCAGCATCCTGACACAGTCTCTCTCAGTCTGGTATGACCCTGCAGCACAAGAGCAGCTGCATTCCACCTGTCTGCTGCCCTTCAGGGGGAACAGAGTCCGAGCTTTACCTGTGAACGGAATAATGAGTTCTTACCAGAATGACCTGCCAGTCTGTGTATGGAGACTGAGGAGCTGTCTGGTATGAGGGCTGCTCCGAAAGTAATGCTTCCTATCTTAGTTTATTGGCCCACAATGTCAGAGGCAGATGTTGGTGGCATGGCAGTAGAGGTTGAACCTTTCCACCAACATTCCGTTACATTTTGTTGCCATGTGACACACCAGGAAGTGAAGAGCATCTCAGTCAGCTCATCCACGCAAATCAGCTCACGGAGGTGACTATGTTGAAAAACAGTGTTTTGTAGCTGAGAATTCGCTCTATGTTATATTAATATATAATAAATAGTGTTATTGTGCACTTTATGTCTGTTCTAGTTTCCATGGAAATAAATAGGAGGCATTGCTTTCAGAGGATTGTTCATGGAATGTAATTCAGCAAGTGTCTCTTCTGTGTGTATGCATGTCTTTGTATGTTTTTTTTTCTCTTTGCCTATCTGGTTGAGACAGGCCTCCTGGCTCCTCGTATTTTCGCTATGCTGAGTCTTCCATGAAGAACAGCTTTGGCCTCAAATACCTGCACAAGTTCTTCAATATCCCCTTCTTGCAGCTGCAGGTAAGAGAGATGGTACTTCCCTGTCTCTACTCTAAAAGGGCTTGTCTTTGCTATGTTCAAAAACCGTTACCTGTGTAGAAAGGCTCCAAGGTTATGAATATCACTAGCAAGAAAACTGCATCCAGGGTTGCAATAACCAAGTCAAAAATGTTACATACACGTTTTTTAAACTTTCTATTTAAATTCTGTATCGTCAATCAGTTAAAGCTGAAATGAGAAAAGATTTAGTATGGGCTGAATAGTTCAGAGACAACTGTCTGTTGAAAATCCTTGTCCTAAGCTGAATGGTAACTGGTCTGCTTGGATCCTATGCAAGCAGATCCAAGTCTCAGATTTCTGTCATAATTGGGTCATCATGGCTGGGCTGAGAGGAAAGGCGAGGGCTGAATGGTCATGGAAGGGTGAAGTTCTCAGCTGTGGTCCCTTGGAAGAGGACCTTTTGGTGTCATCATAGAGAGGTCCTTCAGGGTCAGCAATTTAATGCTGCTGGGGGTGCATATGACGTTGCATCACTGTTTTCTTTTGGATGGAAAAATTCAGACAATTGGTCTTGATTTTCTTTTGTGAGTAAGTGGAATGTCTGTGTGTATTTTTACACAAATAATCCAAACTGAAATGCTTATTCAGAATAAGATCAGATATGTTAGTGGATGTTACCATATCCCAAGTCAGCAGAGCGGAAGCATTAGAAAGAATCAGGATAAGAAAATTGAACATATAAAAACTTCGTAAAACAAGTCAAATTTTTGAGGAAGAACTTGTAAAAATAACTTGCTGCTCAGTGGAAAAGACTGAAGTCTTCCAGCATGGTGTTGGTGAGATGTTTGTTTCTATAACCTTCGTTTCTATGGTAAAGTGATGTCTTTTGGAAATCATGCAGAATAATTAGTTCCCAGGTTACTTTTGTTGCTTTTGTAGATCTCCCCTCTTCTTCTCAAATACATGTAGATGAGAGACTGAGACATTAGCATGGGCTTCCAGCCAGGTTGGTATCTGAAAGCTGCTCATGTGATACTCTTAATGGTCACTATATGCAATGATTTTCCTAAATGTAGTTGTACACAGGAAATGCCAAACTGTTTGTAGGGCTTGCATGGAAGCAGCTTTAGGATGAGAGTCTTAGGGGACCCTTCGTTTAAATGTGCTGTGTATAAGTAAACATATTTTATTAATCTGAGACTAAGGGCAGTTAGTACACTTGTATAGTGTAATTGGCCCCAAAGCCAGAGAACTTGTTGGACAGCACTCGGCCTTCAGGGGAATCGAAAAAATACACCTGGTATGGCATTCAGCGGTTGGGAGGCATCAGTGGCAGTTGCTCAGGAGAGGTGAAGGAGCTGGATGACCAGCCCCTGGTTGTTCTCCTGTTCAGTGGGCATGGGAGGCACCGTGGGTAATCCAGAGCAGGAGCAGGTACTGTGTGTGGGCTGAGGTCAGTCACTGGACTCTGAAATCCTGTGTTTTGGTTAGGTTTTAAATTAATTAAACACTTCAGAAATAAACTTGTAAAGGCTTCTCCTTGAACAGTTTAGTTCCCAAAACGTGAAGGGGAAGATCAGAGTGCGTGCATGTAAAGCATACTTGTGTGTTTGCCCTGGTCTTTGCACTGTGCCACACCGGTGGCTGCTGAGCAGGCTGTGGTCGGAGCACCGCTCCCTGCCTTTTCCTTCGAGCAGCAGTGTAAAAATGTGTTCCTACAGTTCTGTGCTCACATGTGGGTTGCAGACAGGTGCTTTTCCATGCATTCTGATAAAAATCACAGCAGAGGATCCAAATGGAAATGTTTGTTTCGTTTCCCTCTGTTGAGGGTGACCTCGGCCCGGTTCTGTGGGGATGCAGTGGCAGTTCGAATGCCACCGAGCTTTGGGGCTTTGCCTGATGTCACGCTGCAGCTCAGATATTTAATGCCTGCTGCATGTGCAGGTCTACCAGAAGAGCTGGGTGCTGCCCTGCAGCAGCTGCTGCCCCGGTGGCTGTTGGCTGCCGGCCTGTTGGGCCTCACGGTGCTCCAGGCCTCATTAACAAGCAGCACAGCGTGGGGCAGAGGCTGTGGGTGAGTCACAGCCGTGCTGAGTTCCTGGAGGTACTGTGTGTCCCTTCGGAGACACTTGGCACTTAGGGGCTCTAGAAAGTGGTGATTTCTCTGCTAGGTGCAAAGCAGGGTTAAAGGAGAGGGGTTCTGCCAGGCGTGAAATGCACAGAGGATTTCATTGGCCCCAGCTGATTTCTGGGGTTTCTGGGACCCTCGGCCTGGTTGCCCCCAGCCCCCAGGGAAAGGGGCTGCTGGGCTGCACGTGCGGCTCCTGGGCCGCTAGGGAGCTGCTGCTCCGCGCGGTGGATTTGGGTTGCGTGCTGCTGCGCTCAGCTTCCCTTATGCATCTTTCATAAAGGAAGTGGCAGGTGAAATCCATATCCCCAGTACAGAGCCAGCTCCCCCTACCAGCCCAGGCTCCTCAATTATTTATCAGTTCCTTTGCAGGGGAAGGATTCTCAAACCTGAGGACGCGGTTTGGCCATGGGTGCTGCCTGTGGCCCACACAAAGAGCTAATGGGATCGGGTCACCGGCCCAGTGCTGCGGTGGAAGGAGGAGAACTGCAGGCAGCTGAAATGGCCTTCAGCCAAAGCGCTGGTCTGCAGCACATGCTTTATTCCCTTCTTTTGGGTCATTGCTAAAAATAAGCTGCTGCTTTAATATTTTAATACCAGCATGGTAAAATAGAATTTATTTTTATGTATTTAGAAGTCCATTATTAGTGATGAGTTTTTACAAAGTTAGATGGAAATTTCTCTTGATTAAATCTAAGTTCTGAATTTACTGAGATCTGGGAAAACAGAAATAAATAAAAGTCAGGTACATGTCTTACTGGCAAAGTATGAGGAGAGGCAAACCTCTTGTGTAGTAAAAGCCATTATCCGAGTGCCTAAGGTAAGCACTGGAGAGCAGCATCCCCTTTGTTTGTTTGGCTGATTTGATCAACATTTGCTTCACTCATCTTGGGGAAAAAGAGGACAGAGAAGCAGGTGACTTTCCATTTTGTCTGATTTTTGCTCACGGTCTATGAATAATAAAAAAAGATGAAATTGTTGCTTCTAAAATCGTGAAGGATGCAGACTCCATGGAGCGAGCATTTGAAGTCACTTATTGCAGATTGGCACTTCTGCTGAGTGCAGCAAGTTTAAATGCATAGTATGTTTTGCTGAAACCTTCTTGTAATTCACAGTACAGTGAATTCAAGTTAACCAATGACTTCATAATTCTTTGTACACCAAATTTCCGTCTGCCATAAAGCTTATGAATATGATGAATAAAAATTGTGCTTAACACAGTAACAAAGCGTAAAAATTAAGAATCTGTATGTCTGGTAAGCAATGAATTAACTGAAATGATGACAAATTTTGAGAAAGACAGTGTCTTCTAGCGAATTAGCACGCTTTATGGCTATCGATTTATATGAATCACCTGGTTTGACAAATGGAGTACAAAATACAAATTGTTTGAACCTTGCTTTCTGAGTTATTTATGTCAAATTCTACTGTCAGTCTGCTCTGTGGAGTGCTGAAGCAGTGCCATGAAGCAGCCCCAGACAGGATAGGACGGGGTGGTGTGTCTGCCCCAAGGCAGCTGTTACTTGCTCTTTAAAGCTGTACACTTTTTGATAGCTCCAAAGTTGTGCCTGTGAAGCTGTGCTGGCAGTAGTGTCTGCACATGGAGACTGAATACCTTTGCTTTATCCAAATGTTTGTCTTACTATGGGGATTCTATTCTGTAAGTTATGTAGCAGATTTCCTTTTGTGCTTTTTACTGTAATGGGATTAATTAATGCTTATGTGTTCTCAAACATGGCATTAAAAATTCACCATGGTTATTGATGCAAAACTTCAAAAAATTGTCGTCAGAGTAGAAAACAAATGTATGCTGAGGATGAAGCAGTGGTGAAAGCAAGGACCTGGCTGCTGCCCTGCTCAGCACTGGGGTCTCAGCAGTGTTACCCCGAAGCTCCCCTGAGAGGAGGCGCTGGGGCTGGGCTGCAGGAGCTGTACCATGGAGGAGGGTGTCTCTAGTTTTGGTCAGGGGATGCTGAAGTGTGTTTCTGCAGGGGGGGTCCCTGTGTTGGCCCCTTGGCTCCAGCTGTAGGACAGCTAGGTCCTTGCAGGGCAGTTCAGCTGTTGCTGGTGGTGGTGCTGGTTCCACGCTGCTCTCCTTGGGCAGCTGCTTGCAGGCGAGCCCTCGAGCTGGGAATACCATTGCAGTCTCAGCATAATGCATGTGGTTATTGATCTCTTCCTGTTGCCAGCCAGACTATCAGGAGAGTTGTACCATGGCCATTTCACAGTTGCTTTAGAGTATTTTAAGATGTCACTTCCCCTCTACTGAGATTTCTGCTTGGGATCTTGGAAATGTGGAAAGGGAAGGACTGAGTTAAAATAACCTACCCTGTGAAGGGTACTTACTTTATTTTGGGTCCCAACTGGACCACAGTGTCTGCGTCTCATGTGTGGGGCAGACTGAAGGCAGAGGGGCAGTGACTTCTAAAATTGCACTTTGCTGACAGGCTGTTGTCACTCATCTACCCCAACAGTAGAAAGAAAATTATTGTGAGGTTTACCAACTGAGTCCTACTCACAGGAGAGCTTCTTTATTGCTAGGAAAAAAAAAAAAAAAGAACAGAATTAACTAGTTGCACAGCTGTTCTCCACAGGAGCTGATATTGTTCTCTAAATGCAAGTAGTGATCCTGTGTCTGAAAATCACACATTATTGCTTTATGGTCTGATCCAGCACAGCTCTCAGAGCAGATTGCTTTCATACAATCAGACTATCTGGATTAACGTGTTTTGCTACCACTTCTGCTTCCCATCATGCTTCTGTATTTAAACGGAGCACCGTGAGATAGACCAAAGCTCCTGTTTAATTCATTGCTGTGAAGAGAGTGGTGACACCAGATCTTGCTGCACCCTGTGAGCACACAGAGATCTGTTACAATGACCCTTCCTGCTCAGACCCAGCTTGTTTTCCTTTCTTCAGAGGGAGACGTTGCTACGGCAGCTGGAGACGAATCAGCTGGATATTGATGCAACTTTGGAGGAGCTGTCAGTGCAGCAAGAGACAGAAGACCAGAACTACGAACTGTATGTCATTGAGCAATCTTTTCTAACTGTTTTGTTGCAGTTTGGGTATCATATGTATGTTGGACAGCCCCAGCTGTGGCATGTGGCCAGGCTGAAGTGTCCAGTGAATGACATTTAGGGTTTCTTTGGATCTTGTAAAGTGTCATTTTAAGTGGCATCTCCCAGAATAAAGCATGCACTTTGGGATCCCTGGTGAAGGGTCTGGTACCTACAAGCCACACGCACGTGACCTGTGGGAGGGCCGTGGAGGTGGAGCTGAGCAGTGCGCCTGGAAGCAGCACAGGGCAAAGGGATTATAGATAAGTATGTTGCAGCCTCTGATGCTGAAAGGGAATATTTTCCATCTCTTCAGTGCTTAACACGCGAGTTAATTCCTTTTCTCCTGGCTGTGTATGGTGTGTCTGGCGATAGGCAGAAATTAATAGCTACAACGCTGTCTTTTGTTCCTTTTGCATACTTGAGGGTATACTTTTAGTCTGCTCAGTGTGTTTCTGATGTGAAACAGTGACTAGTTCCTGCTGCCTTGTGTTTGTTCAATGCTTCCTCTGTTTGCTTGCTGCTTGAAATGAGCATTTGCCAGAGTTAGCCCTGCAAAGCCAGTACCCCTGGAGGACAGTGGAGTCTTTTCAGATTTGTATGTTGTTGCCAAATGGGTTCCATGAAGTCCTATTGCAAGGTCTTTATTGCACTAGCATGCAAGCCAAGTCAACCCCAGAATGATTTGGAATAAGATTCTTTACACGCAGCTTTAGCCGAAGTTTGAAATCAATGATTGTGAAATGTTCATGCACAGCCATTTGACAAGCATTTTTAGACCAAGTTTCAAGTTCTGTAACCTTGATCAGTGTGTTTTCCTTTGTGAGAGCATTGAAATTGCCCATATACACACAAAGTGTTGCTGTTTCCAGTGCATAGACCTCATTCCTTTCCTTAGGGAATGACAAGTCTCCTCGTGCCTTCAGCAGTTCTCTTGTTGTCCCTTGTCATCCTTACTCAGAGGGCTGGAGTGCGTGGGCTGTGCTGTTGGATTGTTTTCCAGTGGTTTTTATACTGCATCAGTATAAAAGATACTTGAAAGAATCGAGACTTGTCAGAGCTGTTCCAAACTTACACCAGCAGACCTTGCTGCTTAGTCACTTATCACCCTTACACCAGCTTCAGCATTTGCAGGACGCTCACGTGAACCAACTCAGCTCACAGATGCAGCAGAAAACTATTCTCTACCAGTATCCACTTCTGGATTAGGTTTTTTCTGCCACATGAGCGACTTGGGTTTGTTCTGAGAAGCGTCCTCTCAACACGAGAGCTTAAAGGAAGCAGCAGAGGCTGGGGCTGGGGAGGTGTGATGGCATGGCCTAGTTCCAGCAATCAATGTTGTACCAAGTCGCCCCATCCGGTGTAACTGCACAGCGTACAACATTTTATAATATTGAGTGCTTCTACTAGGAGAGAGCACCTTTCTGTAGCACCTACTCCCGCAGAAATACTGTGATTACTAAAGAACATCATTTGCAATGCAGCAGCATCCAGAATCCTAAGGCTGAGCTGGTCACGTTGGTCCAGGCAGTATGCACTAAGTCCAAAGGTATGTTTTTGCTTTTTGCAACCTCAAAAGAGCTTTCAGTGCAGTGTGTAGTGGAAAATATCACCTCAGTAGAATCCCCTGGTTCATCTGCAGAAACTCCAAAGCCAAATAACCATTTGGCCTATATGAGTTCCCTGTTGTTTCCCAAACCAGCTTGTGAGCACAGGAGGTAAGATTTGTGTGCCTGAAGTATTCCAAGGACACCCACATGCTGGCTGGGCAGAGAACTGCCCTCCTTCTGTGCTGTAGAAGTATGCTGTAGCAAGGGACTGCAGCTCAGCTGCTGGGAAGGGCACTGCAGGTGACTAATTGCACTGCTAGGCTGCATAATTGGCTGAACATGGCATAAGAAATATCTTAGCCATGATAACTGTGAGGAGTTGCTAAAATATTAAAAGGGAATTTTTCTTAGGATTCTGATTTAGCAGATGAACTGATGTTTTATGCAGCTGACCAAGTTCCACTTTCACTTCAGCTACTGTGAGTTTGTCTGCATACTCAGACCAATGTTCTCAGCTTTCAGAAAGTAATGCTTCTTTACAGAAGGATCTTTAAAATATCCCTGGATGCTTCCTGCCTTGAGCCACTGATCCCAGAAGAAAAGTACCAGGCTGTGTCATGTCTGAGCACTGACCACACTAACTAAAATAGCTATTTTTGGATTTCTGAGGATTTTGTCTGCACCCCATCTAGAAATGAAGAGGGTTTCAGAGGCACCTCTGGAGCAGATGAGCTGCCAGGGGGTTACTTCTACCCCAGAGCTGAGAAGGATACTCTCAGTACAATTATTTTTATCCCTTGCAGGAGCTTTTCAATTTCTGAGCTTAAGCCCTTCAGCCCAAATCCTGATTTAAAGAAGTAACCACACTCATGTGGAAGGGAACTCAGATTTGGGTAAACTTCTGGTTCTTAGTGAGCTGCTTAGGCTGGAGAGCAGAGTATCTAAACACATGGGCAGTACCGGGTAGGGATTAGAACCCACAGCTGAGACAGGACTTCTTGCTCTTTAGCAGGGCTTGGGAAGGTCATTGCATCCCTGCTTGACAGATGCCCCTCCTCTTGTTCTGAGATTGTCTTCAATACTCTATTGTGGTGGTTGTCAAAATGCGTTGTACTTTGACACTCACCTTTTTAAAGCATGTGGCTTGGGCAGGGTGAGCTGCTGACCTGTGGCAGATGGGAGGCTGCAGGCCTGGCTGTGCAGAGCTGCTGCAGAACCTGCTCAGAGGTGGCTCCTGCTCTCCTGTGTTCTCCAGCTTGCCCTGGAGTCAGGCAGTGGAACAAGGCAGGATGGCAGTGCTAGGACGGCTCCACTATTTCATTCACCCTGTGCCTGTCTGCTGGCTGCTCTGTCAGAATGACTGATGCTAAATTTGGATCAGTGAGAACAGAAGGAGCACAAGAACTCTTCATCCTGCTGTGGCTGGGTACCCGCGGACAAAGCATCGTTGCTCTGAAGTGTGCATCCCAAAGCAAACACAAGGTGGCACACAGCTCTGCCTCATCTGCCTTATGTAAGCAATCCCTTGGCAGCCGCTGGCCAGGCTCTGCCTGTGTAACACATGCTTGGAGGCTTCCAGCTCTTTCCTTGTGCTTAGTCTCTGTCTGCCACACCTCTCGCTCTGGTACTTTCCCTGTCCTTCCTCAAATTTTTCATTTTCAGTGTTGCTAAAAACACATTTCAGCCGCTTTACAGTTTTTGAATTTTTATTAAACAATCAGCAATCACTTTTCTGACTGTTCTGAATTTGTAATTTGCTCCATTTTTCCATATTCTGTTATGTCCATGTCATGTCATGAGGAGAACTTTCCACATATCGTGTTGTTGAGTTACAGCGTGCCTGTTCCCTCACTGAGTGATGCACATGGAGAAATACTTTTAGGGAATGATGGAAGCTCTTTCTGCATATTTTTTTTTCCAGGAAATGTTTGCAAAATTGTCATCTATAAACAGTGATTTATAGATGTAAGCATGTTAAGTCCAACTTCTTCATGTAAATTGTTCATAAGAAATAAACTGTTGAATCCACGTGTTAAGAGCTCCTAAGCAAAGTGCTGCTCAGGCTTTACAACAATACCTTCAAGGCAGGTGATGTTCAGACTGTCTGAGATACTGTGTGATCCAAGCTTCAGCAGCAGTAGAATCTGTCTGAGGTTTGATACATGGTAGAACTCCTAGATACTTTGTCAGTTCTGCCAGGTACTGAGAAAGTGGGTCTGTGTTGCCAGGTGATCCTGGACAACCAGGTGCTACTGTCTGAGTGGGGAAGGTGATGAAACAGTGACTGCAGAAAGGTTCCCTGAGTTAGACAGTCATTCATCAAGATTTTCTGTTTGCTTGTTTGTTTTGTGTGCATTGAGCACAGCTCACAGGTTTGCAGAGGCCATTCAGAGCAGTGCTGAATGTCTGGCAGCAGCACTTGCTGCTGGAGCTGTTCTCCAGTATCCTTGGGTGTACCAGAGTGCAGGGCTGGAGTCACGCTGCCTGAAGGCTAAGGTGGGCAATACCAGGAAAGTCAAACCACTTCTGCTTTCTCTTCTCCCTGCTCCACTTCCATCATTTCAGCTTCCTGTGAGCCACTGTTCCTATCAGATCAGGAGCCAGTGGGTACTAGATGGTTCTCTATGTCAAGTTGTATCTGTGGCTGCATTAAGAATTGATTGCACCCGATCCTCTCATCATTGATCTTGCTTGAGAAGTGGAGGTCATGGAGCATATCCAGCGTGTTGTGGAGGGGCATTATCCTGCTGCATCAGTTTTGTGTCCAATGGAAGACCTGAGGAACAGCTGGGGAGAGATTGTACCTCTGAGACAGGGACAGGCAGCTCCAGCCCAGCTGCTGTTGACGATTGATGTCACACTCAGGAACCTGGGCTCAAGGGGCTATCAGGTTCAGGAGCCCAAAACAAACATGGAAATCTAGCCCTCTGTACACTGACCCCACTGAAATTGATGTCACAAGACCTATTAATCTTCATTTTCACAATTAATAAAATAACCCATAGTATTTCTTGCCACGTGATATACATTTGAAAAATTGATCACGGCACATTAGAAGCAGGAGCCAAAAGGCTTCAGGCTGCTCCCATCTTCAGTAGTAAATGAGCACAAACACTGACAATTTTAGGACTGCAAAGCTAATGAGTCCTTTTGTTCTTTTCATGTTTGTTCTGTACACAGAGCAACAGTCATCTCAGACCCTGATAAATTTTTGTTCCCACAGAGCATGTTCATCTTTAAAATTGCATAAAAGTCTCCTCATGAGCAGGTCCAGCACACAGTGAATTATTCAGGGGATTTGAGGATATGAACTTGTTATTCAGCCTGAAATAGAAGGATTGAAATGCAAACGAGTTGCCTGCATGGATGTGGACAGAAACCCATCTGGACTTACACAGCATGTTTGCTATCTCAAAGAACAAATCTCAAGAACAAATGTACACAGGTCACAGCATGGGTTCATCTTGTGCATCAGTTGTCTGCTAAACCTAATGTGGATGTGAAACTGCTTGTTTAGCAGTAAGATTTTGAGGGAGTCCTTTTGCAAAGGCCTGTCTGAAAAGATTGAGCAAGGAATACAGTGGCCAGAGTGTATAGAGTTTGAGAAAAAACAGGCACGTGGCAGGTCTGGCCTGGTGTGTTCCTAAAAAAAGCCCCACTTGCACCTCAAAAGAGTGTGTGTAAAGGCAGAGAAAGCATTCATGCATTATGTAGTATTTTTGAAGTGTGGAGGATGCTTAGACACCTCCACCATGGAAATTACTGAGAGCTTGCTAGCAGCATTTTCATGTATGCTGTTTTTCCACCCACCTCTTCCAAAGAAGAAGATAGGAGCATGAAAGCTCAGCATAGCTGGCCAGCCAGCCCGTGTAAAACCAGTATCAGACCATTCCTGCTTCCCCAGTGTCATGGCCTGTGTGTCTAGCTGGGAACATGGAGATCACACGAGTGCAGGTGCCAGAGCTCTCCTTGGTTCTGTGCTGGAGTAAGGGCCTGTGCCATGCTGTCCCCCAGATAACCACTTGTGCCTTTCTGCTAAAAATAAATTGTTGTGTCTTGTTCTTATGCCCTTCATATAATGTAGATGAGCAAGGTGTAGGAGCAGGTGCAGAAGGGAGCCAGCATGTGTGCTGCTCTCCAGGCAAGTGGAGCTGGAGGGAAGAATGATGCTCTTTACACTTCAATCATGTAGCATTTTTCCCCTCCAGCTCTTAAAATTCATGTGTTTCTGCAGAAGAAACAGGTGGCAGTCACAGTCCTTCCTCCCTCTGGAGCTGGCCACTTGCCCAGCACAAAGCAGGTTGTTTCCAAAATGGGAGCTTTGATAGCACAAAGTACAGTAAGTCTTCAAACAGCCCGATATTGTAAAGAGTGCCCCACACTTCATTGGGGCCAGCTTTAGGTACTCTTTGAGATTCATGTTCTTCATCCTCAGCTGACTTTGTACATTCTTTGTATGTACTTCATACAGGATCCTGCCCCTTAGTGTTCAGTGCACAGCAGTCTTACCCCAGCTGAGGCACCTGGCTGCCTCCTGGTCAAGGACTCGGTAGTTGTTCAGTTCTCTTTTCATGCAGCACTGCTGAGTTAGGTGCTTAGAGAACTGCCCTTAGGCAGAAAGCTCAGCCAGAGCGAGCAGAGCTTGCATTGGTATGCTGGATGCTGGGTGAAGCAGTGACCGAGCTTGCAGGCCTTCCAGCCAGGAGCACTGTTGCTATAAACAGGAATAGGGATGCATACCGATCAGCTGGGATTCATTTTGCTTCCCAGCTAGGAAGCAGCAGTCTTTAACCCTGAGCAGGACTCGGGAGGAGTCAGTACCATGCTGCAGAACGCAGCCACCCTGCCTTCAGCTCACTGGGAGCAAAGCTTGGAGGCACGGGCTGGCAGAATTCAGCTCCTAGTGCTTCTGGCATAGAGCTGCAGAGCTGCACAACCTGGGCACACAGCTGTCTTGGATGGCTTTTCAGGCCACAGCAGTGGTGGATTCCCAGCGTTCACTTTGTTGAGCGGGGCTTGCATTGCAGGTACCCTTGGCTTATCTTTACTTCAGCACAGATGCAGCACATAGCCTGCCATGTAGGATGCTGAATTATGTATCTTGTGGCCCTCTTGTCGATAAAGGAGCGATGTGCAATTGCTCAGTCCCACAGCACAGTGAAAGAAATACATCGAAAATACACTGCTAGAGCCTTGCAGTGTGTGTGATGCATCGTGCACCTTCCAAACCAACTTGATGCTTTCTCCACAGAGCTCTGTACTTGTGTGTGCAAGAGTTAAAATCCTTCGTGTTTTTGGTGCATGACAAATCCATGCATCATTTGCAGTGGAATGCGTTGTCACACAGCTCACCTCAGCTGCGAGTCCCTTGGTAGGGAAGGTGCTGGAATGGCTGCTGTCACATGCTCTGATCGCACCTCTGCCAGGAGAGTGTTTTCTTGTAGTCAGCCTAGGTGGAATAAACATGCTAACCTTGCTCTAGGTCCTGGTGGAGGCTGGCACAGCAGTCCCAGGGGATGGCAGCGAAGGGGCCGTGTGACTGCCTGGCTCCTGTGCTGCTCCTCGCAGGCTGCACTGTGTTTGCAGCCCTCTGGCCTGGTCTCCTGGAGTGAGTGAGGCAAGGTCAGATGTGGTGCACTTGGAGCAAGATCTGTTTCCCAGCCCTTGAGCAGATGACTGTTTCCTTTGCACTGTTGAATTTCTTTGCATTTCTGCTGTTTGCAATCATCCTGTTCTTTCTGCATCTCGTCCCTGTCGTCTGTGTTGATGCTGTCTCCTGACTTGCTGCTTAGTAGCTTAGTGGGTAGGGATGGTGATAGGAGGACGGTTGGACTAGATGATCTTGTAGGTCCTTTCCAACCTAGTGTCTCTATGATTCTGTGATTCTATGATTCATGGATGTGTCCCTGGTCCTTGTGCCACTTCATTAAAATACTAAAATATATCTCATGGCTAACCCTTGAGTAACTCTAGCAAGGACTTCTATCTGATATTGCTTTTTAGTGCTGCTGTTTGTCTCCCTTGTATCCAGTTCTTCAGTAGGAAGGACTCCTGGTTTTTCAGGTTAACCAGCAGCTTCCTGGGGATGCTGTTCACCAGGGCTCCAGGCATCTGTGGTCAGAAAGTATATTAATCTGCTTTGTAAAAGTGTATTGGGTTGCTCCTAAAAATAGGAAATGATGTCTCAAGGAGGTTGTAGTGTCGTTTAGCCCTTGCTTTTTGCTTTCTGCTTAGAAATCATTCCCGTGAAGGTGTCTGTCTGTCTCAACTCCCTGAAGGACAAGGTCACGCTCGCTATTGGGGAGCAGTCTCCATTTCAACAAACGCTGCCTGCAGCACGACAGAAGCAACTGAACCCAGAGCCTCTGTGCACGAGTTCGTTAGGCTTAATGAAATGAGGCGAGACCGTTTGCTCGATTTTATACGTGATACACTTTGGGTGTCCTCTTTGTATCTCTCAAATGTGCTGCATATAGCAGATCTTATTTTGAGACCATTTCCATGTCGAGCCTTCCCATTTCAAAAGCTTGTGAAAAGACTGCTAACCAAAAGGCTGCGGCAGGATCAGACCTGGTTTCGTTTTTCAGAAGGACACAACATTTTGCCCTTTCTGGTGGTGCAGGCTTTAATGCTCTTGGAGTCAGGAATCCAGCCAGGACCGCAGCTTGTTCCAGAGTTTCTGCTGCTTGGCTCCCACATGCAGAGGTTGTGTGTGTGCAGGGGGAGATGCTGCGCGTGTATCTGTGTGTTGGGAGGGTGGTTGCAGGCAGTCCTCTGTGAGCCTCTGGGTAGCTCTCTTCTTTTGACATTCAAGGATTCTCCTCACAAATCCATTCTTGGCTTAAAGAAGAGGTTTTTATAGTGCTTGAATTTTCCTGAACGCTTTGATCTCTTCCGCAGAGTACAGAAATGTGCCAGTCCTGTAGCACTTACTCCCTTAGAGACGTATGTCCAAGCACTGACTTGAGGTTGGGTTTCAGGCCCTGGCACGCTGTTACAGTCTGTCTGTCCAGGGAGTTCCCAGCAGTGTTGCAAATGCAGATTTCATCGTGCAGAGCAAAGCAGGTTGGGGTTCTCCACACCTCAGTGCAGACTGTGTGAGCTCAGCTCACGTGGGTGAGCCAGACTGAGCACGGCCCAGGGAGCCGCAGTCCTGCACCCTCTCAGCTCAGCACGGAGCCAAAGCAGCACAGCACCGTATTCTGTTGAGCGTATTTTTTCCACTGCTTATATTTGCCATTTCTCTTCCCTGCAGCTTCCTTGAAATGATGGAAGCCCGAAGTCGAGGGCACGCGTCGCCACTGACAACTAATGGGCAAAGCCCTTCCTCCGGCTCCCAGTCCCCCATAGTCCCTCCGAGCTCCACGTCAACAGGCAGCTCCAGCCCGGGCACCCCGCAGCCCCCCCAGCCAACTTCCATGAGCTCTGCCGTCTCTCCTGACCCCCCCCCATCCTTTTCACCTGTGCCTGCACCCGAGGCCCAGCCGCCGCACGCGCCTCTGCCAGCTGCCTCCTCCCCGGCCCCGCCAGCAGCAGCCCCGCCGCCGAAGCGCAGCATCATTTCCCGGCTCTTTGGGACGTCTCCTGCACCAGACCCCTCTCCACCCCAGCCAGGTGGGTCCTCACAAGGTGCTTCTCTGTTTTCCCTTTTTTTTTTTCCCCTGTGAGAAGCTGAGCAGGCAGGTGGCCAACAAACCCAGGCCCCGTGTGTGTGCAGCCCAGCAGCGCAGCATGCTCACTCTCTTCTTTCCTCCTGCTTGGTGTTTGGTTTGTTTCTGTGCTGGGCTTGGGCAGGGACTGTGCCCACCAGCTGGCTGGCAGCTGTAGTGTACTTCACAAGGAAGGTACTAAGCACACAGGGAACACTAGTAAAGTAACTGTCATCTTCTTAGCAGGAGCACATGTGCCTCTGGAATAGCAAGAAAAATCATTAGAGAAGCTATTTGAAGCACTGGCTTCAGAAAAGTCTGGCAGCTCCAAGGGGCTCCTGTTTGTTAACAAAATAGCAGAGTGCTAGTTTTAAAGGTTATTCAGCCAGAAGTGATCACGTAAGTCCAGGCTCTGCAGCGGATTCCCCTCTGGGGAAATATGCTCCTTCAGAGATGTTCGGAGGAGGAGGGCAGCATGCCTCCTCTTCTTCCACAGCGCCAGTGAACAATGGAGCGGAGCAGCACAGCACTTGGTCCAAGTCTCAGCTGGATGAGGTTGCAGGGCAGAGGCATTCAGGGGTTTGTTGCATTCGTTTTTACTGATCTGGACCTTAATTTGCTGTCGCATTCACTTTGTGAAGCCAGCTGAAGCTGCAGAGCTGGCATTGCCTAAAAATCATTAGCATGACATGGTTTGAATCACCCTTTGGAAATACCTTCTCTCTCAAACTGTCAATCCTTAGAGCTCGCAGTACACCCACAGAAAGAAAGGAGGAGGTGCTGGGAACAGGGTTTGTGGTTTCAGATGTTGAAATCGTTCGGTTTTAGATTTGTACACAATGTTCTGCATCCTGGATCTGTTACCAGGTGTGACACAATAACCCCTTTTTAGTTTGTTTGTGGTTCTTCCTACCCAGAAACAAATAAAAGAGGAGAAAATACTAGAAATCCCTTATCAACAAAAAAGCTCAGTCATATTGGTACACATAAAAAAGGCAAGTGGTTACCACCAGTGTTACAACTTTGGGTTTTTCTGGGTTTCATTTTTTTTTTTTTAATCTGTCTTTTAGCTCAGGAACTGTTTAGGTTTGTGGCCTGCAGCCTGGGATTGCTTTCTAGGAGGGCTGCAAAAGGCAGCAAGGAAAAGCTGATTGGTCAGTGATGTTTGGTTTATGTACTGTGCCAAGGGGCTGCGTCTCTAGTGAAACATGCCTAGGGACTAGCTAATTGGAAAGCAGTTGAAAATCACTATCACAAAATAATATTTGGCATTTTCTGTGGAAGCTGCTACTTAACTTTTTCTTTGATGGCTTAAAGCAGTAATTTTTTTAGCTGTGTGTTTTCTTACAGCAAAGCTATTCTGTACCATAACAACAATGCTACTCTTATGCTGAAGTCACTGAACGCTGTGCTAGTAGGGCAAAATCTATCTTCGTAATGAAAGCTTGCTCACCCAAAAGAAAAGAGTGTGGATGTGAAGTGCAGTCCAGGCAGAAGAAAAAGGCTTAACACTGCCAATTCTGAGAAGGTTAATCTCTGTAGGCTTCAAGTATTCATTCTGATACCTCGAAGACGGGCAAAGGTGTCTCTGCAAATAATCTATATTAAAGTGAGTCTTTATTTGCAGTAGCTCTTGAGCTTTTGGTTACAGTAGACACCTAAAAGCGCAGTGTGAATGATTCAGCCCTTGACAGATACAGTTTAAAAGGCAAGAGGAAGTGAATGAATGAACTGAACAGTCTGGAACAGGTGAAAGAATAATGAAGGGACATGACACAGCAGTGATGTGTACAGTATAAGTATAAAAATGTGGTCTGGTCAGTCAGTCATAGTGCTTACTGTAGAGCAGAACCAGCTACCACACTACAGAGTTTTTCAGACTCATCAGCCTGGATCATCCTGAAGCTTTGTAAACCACAGTGGCTGCATGTGGTCCGTGAATGCCATCCTGTGAGATCCTGGGCTGATTTCAGTACCCACTTAGAGCTTTCCTCTTCCCTTGCTGTATAGATGAGGTCCTGCTTTGTGGCTGCTGTGTGCTGAAGGAGCCCTGAACACGATCAATTTGTGAGAAAACATTTCTGTCTTGCTTGTGGTGAGCCATGTTTTACAACTAGTGTTGCTAATGCAGATGCTGCTGCTGCTACTCCTCCCCACCCTGCAGCCCCTGCAAAAGTACAGAGCGTGGAGGACTTTGTTCCTGATGACAGCCTGGATCACAGCTTTCTAGAAGACACAGCCCCACAGAAGGATAAGGGGAAGCCACAGACAAAACGCCGTGTGGATAGTGAAAGGTAAGGGCAGGAGGGTGGAAGGAAGGTGAGACAGGGATGTACCAGGACATGCAGTCTGAAAAACTGCTCAGGCCTGGCTAACCCGCTGCAGCAGTTCGTGAAGTGACCGCAGAGCAATTAGTTCCCCCTGTACTTCTGCTGACTCCCCTGCAATGATACACACTGCTTTTGGAAATCTGAGGATGGCAGTAAAAGCTAATTATTGCCTTCTTGGTTTTGCTGTCTTCCTTTCATGCTCAATATTAAACCCCTGGATTGTTCTGCATCAGGAAGAGGTTTCCCTTCTGACCAAGTGTGGTGAAACGTTTGAGATATTTTCCTTCTGGAATGCAGTGCATGTTGCAGGACTATTCATTTTGTCTTATGAATACCTTGCCACTCCAGAGGCCCGAAAACCAGGCAGGTTCCTTCATGGCCTGATACAGCCATTTTAGAGATGTAGCGGAGGGGACTGTTTTCTGGAGGATGCTTGGGGGTTCTCCATGGTTCAGTGGAATTCTGGAAGAAGGGATAGAGATGGCTACACTCCTTTGGAAATGTCTTTGCACTGTTGCCTGCAGATTCCAGAAGACTTTTAAGGAGGGAATTCCTTTTCCTCTGTCCATTTCTAATGTCCCTTCCCAGCATCTTCTGAATGGCAGAGCTGTGCTTATGTTCTTTTCCTTTCTTTTTCCCTCCTGGCTTTGATGTTTTTTTATCCAAAGGAAAGGGATTGTGGTATACAGAGCTGCTCAGACAAGAGGATGTGCAGCAAGGCTGTTGGAAAGCAGGCTGTCATTTGAGAGGAGACCTAAGAATACTCACAGGCTCTGCATCCATCTGCTTAGAGTAGTCCGTGCCTGATGTCTTTTGTCATCACCCCTGGGTTAACCAGGAGAGTAATTAAACACTGACACAGCTTGTCTGTGAATGTTGTGGATTCTGCATCTTTTGACATCTTTGTCATGATTCAGTGTTCTCTAGTTCAACCACAACAACTTGAAATCAATGCTGTGTGTGAGGCTCGATGCCTGCCTAAATGCGGGTCAGCCTGAATCATCATCCCTTGTGACAGCAGAATATGTGGATGGGTTTTATTTAAAAAAAAAAAAAAAGATAGAAAATGAAAGAAAGAAAGGAAAAAATAGTAGTTGCTAGAAGCGTGCTGGCCTACAAAGTATCTTGCTTGTGGCTGTGAACAAGCTGGGTTATTCTTCTGTGTTTAACAAAGAAATGTCAGGAGGACCAACCTCCTTCCTGGGGTTTGCTGAAGTTCTGTGACCTGGAGTGCCCTTAGAGCTTGTTAGCTGCAGTTCATGTTGTGGGGTGGACACTGGATCTTTAGCACAGGCTTCTCTTCTACCAAACATCAGTTGTTGGAAGCAAATAGGTGTTAAACTATATAAAAAGCAAAACATTTCCAACAGTGGTATAAAGAACCCTGCTTCTTGCCTGTAGAGCCGTCACATTCTTGGCTGCTGTCTTCTGCGCTCTGTCCCCAGTCTTGGTAGCCTTCCAGCACGTACCACTGGTGGGGACAGAAGGAGGAACACCTTAGTCTTTTGCAGGGTGCAGAGAGGACATTTGTTCACAGCCTCATCTTCTGACGGCAGTGATAATCATGTACAGTTAGAACAGCAGTGTTTCCCTGGGAGAAGACCTTGTGGCACATCCCTGAGAATTCGAGTGCTTGATACTTCTCTGCAGCTTGGATCCATGTCTTGCTCTGGTTCTTGTGTAGTTCACACGATTTTCTCAGTTGTCTGGCAATTTTACCTTCTGTTTCTTGCCAAAAAGGGCCTACTACTATGAACCAGGCATACTGAAATTCAGAGATGGAGTGTGTGGTTCTGTCTGTCACCTGCAATCACTGATTTCCTTCTAAGTGCCAAGTACAACCCTGTGGTGCCCAGGAGCAACATACGAGTTCTGTAAGCGCCATCCCTAATAACAAGCCTCTACTGCAGCAAATAGATTCCTGTAGTTGCAACAAAATCTACTGCTGCAGGAATTTATCTCTGACCTGAAGAACACAACAGTTCTGTGGGACCACTCAGACCTAATGGAGATTGTATTTGTTTTAAAAAACAAAGCTATGGGAAGCTGCATTCCGCTTGCACCGGTGCGCAGTGCGTTCTGTGCATGAAGCAGAGGTAGCTGCTTTCTGGAAGCAGGATGCTGTGCATCTAAACTGCATCCTGAACTCAGTGCTGCATTTGCTTCCATTTGTAAGAAGTTGTTTGCTTTTCCTTTCTAAGCTTCAGAAAGAGGCTATAAATTCTGATGTTTCTCATGTGTTTTAGTAACATTGGGAATTCTTTTTTTTTTTCTGTTTTTCTGCTGTGATGTCATGTGAACATCTCCCATTCCATCTTCCATTACATCTCTCTAAACAATGGAGCAAGAGTTGACATGGAGCAGTAGTGTTAGAAAAAACATGTTTTTTCTGAAGTGTGCTAACCACAAGGAAGGAGCTCACGCCTGTGGAACAAGGCACTTCTTGCCCAAAGATCAGACAGCTGCTGAGACTTTCAGCATTGCTGACGTCTCTTGGTGTTGCTACAGCTAAATCACAGTGCAGATCCATAGAGATTAGTGAAGTCCTGCCCTTTGTTTAATGGCATTTTATGGTTTTCCAGCCTGCATTAGAGAACTCTCTAAGTCAGTTTCCTTACCAGCTAATTAGGAAGACAGTTCAGTTATTCCAGTTTGATGTTTCAGACCTTATGGTGCTGCTCTTTAGCCTGGTATCAGGGGCAGTGTGTACCATGGAGGAGCCAGTCTGGCTGCAGACTCCTCTCTCTCTTCCCAGCTGCTGGCTCAGGCTGCCTGGTCCGTGGGTAGGCTGCAGGTGTCTGTTTGGAAGTGAGTTTCTGCTGAAGCTAACAGCATTCATGCTTAATGTTCTCCACGTCACTGAACATTTAACATAAACATTGATTTGATTTCCACATCCTTATATCTGAAGAGCTTCTAGCTGGTTCTTTGCTTTTATCACTTGTGTTATTCATACAGTGGTACACAACTGTGCTAGACAAAGTCAGGGAACCTGAGGGCACAGTTTGGTGCACACTAGAGGACTCCCATCTCCTAGAACATAGTCATGCAGGCTCACCCTATGGGATATGATTCCCTCAGCTTGTCTGCTTTATTAGACTTTGAGTTTTTCCTCTTTCCTTAGCCCCAAAAGCTGATGTGGCAAGAGAATTCTGCTGGCTCTTGGTGGAGCTGGCTCCCCTGGCTGCACAGCAGGGCTGGTGGGATAATGTCAAGCCAAGTCTGAGAGCATGCACTCAGACTGCAGCAGGATTTGCTCCATCATCAGAAGCTGTTCTGTGCACACGACGGAGGGCTTGCTCCAAGGACACCCCGATATGCTGTTTGGTCAGTAACTCAGGAGCACAGTCATTTCTGGTGGGTACCTGCACCTGCAAACACGTTGGCTCAACACTAACGCAGGCTTGGCAGAGTGTCAGGGGCTGGCAGGAGTGGTGCAATGTGCTTGTTGTTGCATGCTCTGAATTCCTTCCAGCTGGAATCTCAGGACTACAAGCTGATACTAATTTTGCATTGTCAGTCCTTATTTATACCGCAGTAGTGATTTTCCCCACATTTAATCACTTCTTTGCTTTGCTCTTAAACTGTCGCTCAGTGATTTGTGTGAAAGTTGGAGAAGGAAGCTGTGCATTCACTGCAAAGGGAGGTGACCCACTTAGTGTGTGTGTGTGCACACGTGGATGTTCTCTTCAAACTGGGAATGCCTTGGAGGTCACAAGTCTGGTTTGGTGTGTGATGGAAGGACAGTAGCAACAGCAGCACTCCCTGAAGAGTCCCCATGCTCAGTAGAGCAGTAAGATGTTGAAGAAATGCAGTGTCACTTGTTCAGGATAACATGCTGCCATTTTTCAGGATGCAGCTCCATTTTCTTTTCAGCACATTTCAAGAGGAAACACTGCCAGTGCTTCACATATCTCAGAAATCTCTCACTTGTAATTCCTCCAACCAGTGTGGCACTTGGGGGCTGCTTTGGACACCAGTTTTGTTCTCCTTTGTGTGGGACAGGCACTTCTGGCTCAGTATGAGAGCAGCAGTGTTAGTGATGGAGGGGCTCTTCAGCAGCCTCCTTCTGCTGAGCTGGGAGTTGAGCTCTGCATCCTGCAAGCAGAGGGGCATTTCAGGACTCCACATGGAAAGCAGGAGGGAGCGGATGTTCTCCTGCTGCAACTCCAACAAGCATTAATTGTGGGCACTTTTAATGTGCCGTGCCAGTCCTGATAAGCCTAGTGTCCCTTATGACACAAACACTCTCCTATGTGTTGGCAAATATATTCTTTAAAATTAACTTGTAAAACAGTAACTGGCCCTAAGAAGAGCTGGAGTGCAACCAGCTAGGCCAGGTTAGTGCCTCAGCATTTCCAGTGCCTCTTCCTATGCAGGCTGTCTGCTGGGAACCACCTTCTTCCAGACTAAGGACCGTCATTTTTGGTGGTTCCTTTTGTGCCTCTAAAATAGCTGTTCCAAGCTATAATGTTTTTGTGGTTTTTCTTGTCTGTGCATAAAAATGAATGCAGTGTTTGTACAGTCCATATCGAGTCACTTACAGGACAGTGGGTATTGTGTATGGTAGGTTATCAGGAAAGAACTGGGTATCTGTTGCAGAGAAAGCAAATAGAGTGAGGGAAGGTAACTCAAAGGTTCATGAGATGAGACCATGAAAATATCTGTACCCTTGACACGAGCAAATCCATCAGAAAGCATTAAAACTGTTGAGTCCTGGGAAATCCAGACAAGAATCCTTCAGCTGGTGATTTCAGCTGTGAAGCTCTCTATCAAGATGACTCTGAGCACATAACTGTATTACATTCAGGGACTCATAGCTCAAAAAGTGTGTCCTTAGGTAAATTTAATTTGGGGATTGTTAAAGCATGGTTTTGGTGCCTGAGTAGCTTCCTGCTTCAGAGAAACAGAAATAATTCCAAGAATCAAATAGCTGCAAGTGAATTCCCATAGAAATGGCAGTCTGTGATCAAGCTTAATTACAGGATGTGGAGATCCAAGCAAGCAGGTGCCACTTTGATTGCCTGATCCCTGCATATTGGACAAGAGATGTTCTGACAGAGGCCCTGCTGAAGCAACAGGCTGCTCTGTAGCACTGAAGCTTACCTTTTCCAGCCACGTCTTAGCCTTAAGTGGTAAGAGCCACTGTGTGACACATCCTTCTGTGACCTGCTTTGATTCCAGGGTCCGGCCTGAATGGGGCAACGGGCACAGAGTGCAGCAGGAAGGCCAACTGTGCAGCCCTGGGTGGAGGGAGGGTGAGCCTGAGGTTGGCCCCAAAAGCCTGGCAGGCGGCACTCTGCTTTCAGGGGTCAGCATGTCTGTCCTGGCACGTCCTGAGGATGTTGTCTGCTTTGCAGTGATGGAGAGGCACCTGGTGGGAACCCCATGGTGGCAGGTTTCCAAGACGACCTTGACCTGGATGACAAGATTCCCAGCAGAGCTGTGCTGGCAACAGAGCGGGTGCCCAGCAAGAACGTCACCCTATCCAGTGAGGAGGAGGAGGAGGAGGAGGATGACACTAAGGACTCTAGGGTTGTACTCATACCTGGTGAAAGCATTGACACGGAACATGAGAAAAAAAGGTATGAAGTACAGCCTGAAGTGTGGGATCGTGCCGGGAAACCTGGGCCTCTTCTCTGTCCTTCACTTCCATGCAGCTCAGGGAGCTCTTGGTGTCTCTCTGAGCCTGTCACTTCAGCTGTAAGTTGGAGCTGTTGAGCCAGATCTGCTTTAAGCAGCGTTTTCTGAGGAGGCAGTGGTACCAGCTGCAGTCTTTATGGTACAGCTGCACTGCACCTAAGTGGTGTGCTTTTGAGCACTGTGGTCTTGAGCACTGCTGCATTTCTATTTGGGAATGGCCCAGCCTCTTTCTGAACTTTGTACAAGAGACTGTAGCAGCTGCTGCAGATCTATTCATAGCAGCATGAGGAGGGCAGAGGGGTCAAGTCTTGCAGTGGCAGTGGAAGTGATTCACCACACCCTGTGCTGGAGAATGGTGAACTGAATCATCGTCTCCACGTACCATATCCTATGGGTAATATGGTTGGGCTTGGCCCACTGATGCAGGCACCTGTGCATCAGCATCCTTGGGGATGCAAGAGCTTTCAGCCTTTGGCTTACTGCTGGAAATACTGCCAATGTCTGAGCGTTACAACGCACACGCTCTCCTCCAGGATGAGCTGCATCTCTTACATCTCCTGTTGAGATGCACATTGAAGCCCCTGAGGCAGGTTCAGCTGTTAATTGGTCACTGTGTTTTGTTTCACAGAATCACAGAATGGAGGTGTGTGCAAGCTCTGACAATTTCTTTTTTAATTCCCAGGTCTTCCAGAAATTCTGTGAAACCACAGAGTGAAGCAGTTCTGACCAAAGCAACTGACTCGAAGCCTCCTGACAGCTTGCCTCCACGCTCTGGGTCTGAGAGAAACAGCAGCAGCAAGCTCAGCACTGGTCTGCCAGCTGCTGCCACCACCCCAGCAGTCCAGGCCCCAAAGACTGCTTCCCAAAGCAAAGGACATGCTCTCAAACAAAAAGTGGTCAAAGAGGAAAAGCCTGAGGAGTCTGACAGCGATCAAGAGGGACCAATAGCTACTCAGATGCTCTCATTTGTTATGGATGATCCAGACTTCGAAAGTGAGGAGTCTGACAGCCAGAGGAAGAAAATGGTAAATAGCATGCATGAATCGCTGTGCACTGCTGCAGAGCTGAGCTTGAAGCATTGAGGCATCTCACCGAGCAGAGCTTTCATCGGCTTGCCCAGTCTCTCAGCAGTACTCACAGCAAGTCAGGTGCTAAGCAACCTGAAGAGACTGCTTTAAGCACAAGCCCACTAATAATTGTTGAAGCCACGCGACAGCAAAGTTTGTGCTTACAGGTTTTAATGTGCTGTTTTTTCTCAGTAAATCCAGAGTGGTCAGTCCAGCAGTGTGGGAAGTACAAAATACAAAGCCAGTGGATTTTCACCCAAAGTTTAACATGTAGAAGCACATGCATGCCAGAGAGAGAACAAGTGAGCTCCTTGCAGTCAATCCGGCAATCAAAAGGCCATTACAAATTTGCATGGCAAAGTTCCTTACTCAAGTAGGAAAATCTACCTGAGAAAGACTGTCTGTATCCAGGTCAGCTGTAATACATCTGTGATGTTCAGGATGTGGGCAGCTGCCCAGCAAGGTACAGCAGGAGTCCCTTCTGGACCTGTCGTGTATTTAATAGATGCAGAAAACACAGACATCTTCTCTGGGCTCATGGGAACTTGCTGCTGTGCCTCTGTGTATCCCTGATTTCAGTGATCTGCACTCGCAGCCAGCAGAACAATCTCTGCAGAAACTGCAAATGATGATTTGGGATGGACAGTTGCTTTTCAGAGGCACTCCTTGTGTCTAGGTCACCTATTGTTCAGGAGGGTTTTATACATTTGCATCATTCCAGAAATCTGCAGAAAAAGGGTGGTTGTCCCAGTTTCTTTGACCTTGGCTGTGTGTCCTGCTGTTGTTTATTAATTTTCCATTCATTTAGCATTTTGGTACCTGCTTTTCCTGGCACTTAATATTAAACCAATAGTATTTGGATCAAGTTTACTTCTTGTAATTGTGATGGTAAATGTGACACATGGTGATGAGAAATGGGATTTGTGAGGGAAATTGCTCTGCAACAGTGTCAGGGAGATGCCCTGTAGCTTGTGAATGCTTTTCCAGTACAAGGTTTAGTGGTCAGGTAAAGCAGTAAAAATGTCACCATTGGCAAGGAGGAGAGGAATATTGCCTAAATCAGCAGCAGAGTGAGGTCTGCATGGTCAGAATGGAGGATATAAAGAAAAAGGGGTTAATGAATTCTGAAGAGGATCAGTTGGCACGAACAGAAGATCATTAAACTTTATTTCCATTCCCATTGTGCAGAGAGACAGGGGATTTTGAGGTGATATCCAGTCTCTGCAGCATCCTGTTTTTAGCCCACATTGAAGGGGAAAATTTGCACTGGGAGCACATTCCCTTTTGACTTGATGAAGGGATTTATTCTGCAAACACAGGCTGCTTTCTTGGCCCTGCTGCATGCTGCCTGTGGTGTGCCAGCCCCCACAGGGCTGCATGGGAGGGGTTTTGTCTGTCAGATCTGGAAGTGTTTTCAGCTTGTTAGATTTGATTTTCCCCAAAACAGAGGTGCCTCTCCAGGGCAATTAAAGGCTGTTGCTGTTGAGCTAAAACAGGTGAAAGTCTCGTTTAATTGCTTTACGTCAGGAATTTGATTTTGGTGCCATGCATGTTAAGTCATCAGAGTGCACTTTCCAGGAGCAACGCTGCCTGGCCATTTCACCATTGCAGCAGATACACAGAGCTGATAGGATCGTGGTCATTGATTTCCAGGCAGTAACAGCTCAGTTCAGCTACCATTTCCTTCCCTCCTCCCCACTTGCTGCCATCTAACATCTCTGTCTACAAAATGTTTATAGATTTTGGTTGAACGATTTGCCTTTTTTGTCTGCCTTTTCTGATCTCTAGGATGAATTCCCTGTCCGGGAAGATCTCTCTGAAATATCTGACGATGATACCTCGTTGGCAAAGCCACCCCAGCCTGTGAAATCAACAGTCCACTCCTTTAAACTGAAAAACGACTCAGACCTCTTTGGTTTGGGTTTGGAAGAAACCGGTCCCAAGGAGAGCAGTGAAGAAGGTAAAGGTCGCGCTGTTTCCGCTCTCGCTGAGCTTGTTTGTCAGGCACTAGTTTTTTCCAAAATGGTTCCAGGTTGTAAGCAAACCAATTTGCACTATATAAAACACGCTGTAACTTCACGCAGTGCCTTGTGTGAGTCTTTAATGTGGTTTAACACAGCATAAATAACTTTCTTGAAGCTTTTTTCCCTGGAGGTTGGGGGAATTTGGCTCATCCATGGCATCAGCCATGTATTATTTCTGTCCCAGCTGGAAGCAGGAGCACATCTTTCACCAGCTGCTTCTGTAAGGCTTCCTGCTTAAGTTTGCATGCCTGGGAACTGAGGCTCAGCTTTGCAGTGTCTGCAAAATGCTTGAGAGTCTGCCAATTTGTTCTGCTTTGGGAAAGGTGGGGTGGTGTTCTGGTTATGATCTAAGCATTCCTTTCCCCTCCCCACCATCCACTGAGGGAACAAATTTTAGTTGTGCAAATGTTTTCTGCTGTCTTGGTACAAAGGAACTTCCTATAGATCTGCCTCTGATGTCACCCAGAAAGAAGGAAAGTCAGAAACTTTCTAAGGGGAGAAAAAGCTGTAAGCAGCACAAATGAGATTCACCTTTGAACAGCTATTCCAGAAGTGTAAGGTACTTCAGGCTGGGATGGCTTCATCGGCTTGTCACCTTTTGCTGCTGAGCAGCACAACCTGAAATACGTAGCTCTGCAGAGGCCCAGGTCAATAATTAAACGTCCTTCTAGCGCTTTTAATAATCCAACATGTGTTCCTCCTGTCTCCTCTTTCTGGGATAAATATTAAAGTATATCTCAGCAGTCAGTCGGTTGGAGTTTGACCAGCAATTAGGTTTCTCCGTGGCTAATTTGCATTTACGTATCAGCTGAGGAGAAGAATGTGTAGGTATCAAATACCACAGTGTGAAATATGGTGCAGCTACAAAGCCTGCTGTCTAAAGCCTGCTGTCTAACAGCCAAACAGATACTCTCCCATTCAAGGAGTCGTCGAGGAAACTCAGTGGAAGGTCAGCAGTCACATTGGCAGCTAATCCATCAGCCACAATAACCCAGGACAAACATTTTGACAGCAGTGGGCTCTGGGGCTCATTCAATACAATGAAAATAGGCACTGCTGTGGAGCAGGCACTTTGGCCTCATGGTGACATCATTTCCATGCACAGCTTGAACAGCAGTGAGTGCCCTCTTGCTAGGGTGCTCCTGTCTGCTGACCTCGTGTCTTGAATGGGCCTTCCATTACTAGCTGGACCAACAGAAACACAAACCGTGCCTTGTGGGGTTGCCATCAGGTATTTAGGGGTCAGAGGCAAACAGTTCCAGTAGCTCTTCTTCAGTTCTGGAATTAACAGCCTTGTCCCCTGTTCAGTCTTTGGACCAGTTTGTAGAGCTCATCTCTGTATGTTTCTTTAATGGTTGTGGTACAACACTCAGGTCAGTGTTCGTAACATACATAATACAGACAATACAGTGCTTATATTATAGATACACCTAGTTAAATTAGGGCCTGTTCCTCACAGGCAGCGAGGCCCTGGCACTGCCCAGAGCTGTGGGTGCCCATCCCTGGAGGTGCCCAAGGCCATGGATGGGCCCTGGGCAGCTGAGCTGGGGGGCAGCCAGCCCATGGCAGGGGTGGGGCTGGGGGCTGTGAGGTCACTTCCAACCCAACCACACTGGCATTCTATGAATGCCCTTGCAAGTGGCTTGAGGATAGAGCGTTTTGTTCTGAGGAATAGAGGCAGGGCAGAATTGCCTGGGTTCTGGTTTAAATTGTGTTTGTTTGTTTGTTTGTTTGAACAGATAAGCATGCTTCTAAGGAGAAAAAGAAGAAGAAAAAGAAAAGCAAAGAGGTACTGTTTAATTCCTCAGAGCTGATCTGCCATGCTGTCTAGCAGCCAAGGAGAGGGGTGGCTGCCCACAGCGTGTTCTGTGCTCCTGGTGGACTGCCTTTCTGTTCTGGCTTCCTGCAGCCAGAGCTGTGCTCCACAGGCTCTGCAGACCATTAGCAAATTTGCAGCCTAAAAGCAATTGAATTTTGAAGATTTGTGAGTTTGTGAAATGTAGGATTAAATAGATCAGTGCATCTCTTCTGAGTGCAGTCTGATGGTAGCACTGTGGCTTCTTCCAAGCAGAGGGAGGTCCCAGACAGAGCTGATCTCAGAGGCAGCGAGGAGAGTCTGCAGGAGGCTTAACCTCTGACATTTCTTCTTGTCCAGTACTGGGGTATTACTGGGCACAAACTGCCTGACATACCATCGCTACGTGTAAAGCAGATGGTCTTTCCTGTCTTCTGTCCAAATCACAGAAGGGTCTTCTGGAATTAGTGCCCTGCCAGCCTTGGTGGTGGATGCTCGTCCCTAAGTAAAGTTCCCATCAGAGACAGGTTTCAGGGCAAGGTATGCTGGGTTACTGGCATGCTCAGAGGATTTATTAATTAAAATTTTCTCATTTTGCAGGAAGAGGAGAAGTCTGTGAAAAAGAAGAGCAAGCACAAGAAGAGCAAAGAGAAAGAGGAGAGCAAAGAGGAGAAAAAGAAAAAGAAGAAGAGGAGCAAGGAGAAAAACAGTGAGATAGATGAACTGGAGGCTTTTCTTGGAGGAGGAGGAGCGAGTGTGAGCAAGCCACGAGGAGGTGGGGACTATGAGGAGCTGTAGGCTGCCCACGTGTGCGTGCAGCGGACTCTTCTGTCGTGGCTGTCTCCATCTTTTCTGACGAGTCACATCAGGACAGGTGCAGATGTGTAAAGCTTTTTGCTGTGTATTCACTCAAAACAGAGCTGGCAGAACAAAAGCTTTACATCTGCGTGTCCTGTTCTGGTGCGTTCGTTACACAAAGAAAATCCAGCTGAGATGTACTTGAGTAAGGGGAAGGTTCAGGGCATGGTTCTCAGGCCCATTTCCAGGCTGTAATTTTTTCTCCTTTCAGAGACGCCCCTTTGAGTAGCTGGCAGGGTGTGGGAGGTGAAGGGGACCTGTTCCAGCTCCACCTCTGCTATATGCCGCTCCTGCACACCTGAAGCTCCTGTCTTGTTAAGAGGAGTGCAACAAAACATGCTGCATGAACGCATCGTGCTCGCCTGTCTCAAGTCTTCAACTTTTTATCCTTCCTATTTTTTTAATGAGAAAGGTGGTATTGGCCATTGCTCCACCCAGCAGTTGATGCTTTAAATCGAGCAAATTGTGGTACGGTACAGCAGCCACAGGACTAGAGTGAAAGAGAGTGTGTGTGATTTTGGAGTCCTTTGAAAGGGACCTTTCTGCACAGCAGCTTAATTAGCACTCACTGGTGCTGCTGTTGGAATTCATGAAGCCCCATTGATTTCCGTGGCCCCAGTGTCTCAGACACTACATGTAAGCTGCTATGCAGTTTGGGAAAACAATGCAAAATGCAAAGCAAACCTGAAAAAGAGAGGAAAGATCAGTGCTTTTCTGCATTTCCCACCATTGACCTTGCATACACTAGAATCTCCTCCCTTCGGTACCTCTCAGGGACATGACTCTCATGGAAATGAAGATATCCAGAGGTTCAGAACTGTCTACAGAGCAGCGTTAGCATGGCAAGGCATTTGCTTCTCAGGCATTTTACAGACATTTTCACGCTGTACAGCACCGGCTGCCTCTCTGCACTGAGAGGGACAACCACTGTAGCTCAGACAGCCTCTCCTGGTCCAACTTGTTGGTATTGCAGAGCCTCCCAGCAGCTAGCATGCTGCCCTTCCCTGCCCTAGGTGGAGAGCCTCCTCTTCCCATCGGTTTGGGAAGCCTTTGAATTTTTGCTTTGAACTGAGACCCATGGATTGGTGCCTCCTTGGCAGCGTAGGCTGCAGTTCAATGGGCACTACAGGCCAGCCCTTCGCGCTTGCCTGTGTCTCAGCAGACTGACACTGAGTTGGGTGGAGCTTGTTAGTTCTCCATACCCCTTCTCTTTTGGTTCTGGTGTCCTTTCTGCAGCTCAGATGGTGAAGCTCCCTCCACGTTCTGTGCATTCCATCACCCTGTTGCACCCAGGTTGATTGGAGGTTTGGTTTTGTTCTTCTCCCATTTTTGTTGTAAACTGTCAACCATGATATCCAAGCTGGGATTTCCTACAGCGTCCCCATAAAGCAACGTGTTCTTTTGATTCATTGCCCACTTCAGAGTTGTCTTGATCAGCAAGCAATTAACTGTTCTATTTTTCTTTTTCTTCCCCCCAGTCCCCAAAATGCACTTGTAACTGTTTCCTTATAAAAAGAACTGGGTTTTGCTGCATGAGCAGTATGTTGTTCAGGTCTGTTTTCCATTAGCATTTGCTACTTCTCTGAGCATTGCTACATTTCTTGTGAAGCTGTAGGGAAACTGCATGGGACAATTCAAACTTTGCACGTGCAGGGAGGAAAAAGCTAATTGGGATGCAACCAGTCCATGGCCTCTTGGAGAGGGCAGGCGAGCACTGGAGCTTCAGCTGGCCGCGTTCCTGAAAGCGCTTCTGTTCTGTAAAGGTTTGGGGTCATGTTCCATTTTGCATTGAAAAACCTGGTACAATCCATTCTGACTATAAAGCTCTGTTGTACAACTGCTCCTGTACATCTTCTTGTCCACTGCAGGTGTGTCTGCCCGGGCTTATGGGCTGCATGTCCCTCCAGGACTGTTTAGCAGGATGACAGCCTGCTGCCCATTCCTCATGCCATTGCATTCCCACACTTCATGGAAAGGGGCACTACATTAAAAATCGTACTTAAAAACTGTGAGCTTTTCCCCCAAAACTGAGGTGTGTCCTGAGAGAGCTGTTGTTTCACGCAGGATAAGGGAGAAGGCGTTTTGGCCATCGCTCTTCCTGTGAGTGCAGCTCTCGGGTTAGCAGAAGGCCATACAGGCTCAGAGCCCCTGGAAACCTTGGCCTTGGCATTGCTTTCCTTTCACCTGGGCCAGATTTGACTGCCAGTAGGAGCCTTTACACTCCCGGCAGCTCGGGCTCATTTTCAGCACATGGAGCTGAGACACAAACAAGCACCGATGAGTCATCGTGTTCCAAAATTCTCCTTCAAAAGACGAGCAGAGGCGGGAGCTCTCTTCGCTTACACTGCAGCCCTGGGAGGGTGCGTGGCTTGCTTTGGCTTTGGCAGCAAGGCCAGAGAAATCCCACCTGGTGGTGAAGTGGGAGCGTGAAAGGGAATAGCAGCAAAAAGACACTTTGTAGACTTATGCCTCTCCCTTCTTCAGGAAATGCTGAACTGGTTGGGCTACAGTGTGAGGTGTAACCCAATGCTGACAAGCATGAGTGAAGAGAGTAAGGAATAGACCTTTTCTGAGTTGGTCTTACCCGTGCCCAGTCTTTGGAATAAGCTAAATATGAGAAGTGTGTGTACATGCCCGTCATGGCGGGGAAGCTGCTGCAGGATCACGCTGATATAAATCGTTCCTCTGAGCATCTTTAGAGGTACCAGTGTGTTTGCTTCGGGGTTTATCCATCATCCAATAAAAATCAGGACCTTAAGGCTGAGGAGCTGCGCTTCCTTGCTGTTAAACACTGTCTGGGGCTGTGTGTTGTATGGAGTCTTGGTTGGTGCAGGAGGGAGAAGTGCACATTTCCCACTGCATTTGTAGCCTGCTGCTTTCAAGGGGCAGCCCTGTCCTCGGGGGCTGCTGCTGGAGGTGCATGGCCAAATGCTGCACTGCCTCCGCACCACCGTGGGGCTGGGGTCCTGTGGGGCTCTGTCGTGGCTCCCACGGTGCCCATCTGAAGCTGAGCCATCGCAGGGGAGCGCCTCCGTGGGGCACGGGGCAGGAGCTGCCTCGTAGCAGCCACCCTTTGCCCAAGCATCAGGGCCAGGAGGGGAGAGGTCTGGGCACCCACCGGCATGGGGGGAGCCTGCATATCTGCTTCAGGATTGAGATCATAGCTGGGATAGCTGCTGAGATGTGCATGGGAGCTGTGTGCCCAGCGCTTGTTTTGGGGAGTGCTCCTTGCTGTCCCCATCCCTGGCATGGGGAGACCCAGCGTGGCAGTTGGCAGCTCCTGGTGCTGCGGGCAGCCCCTGGCGTGTGACGCGGTGCAGCTGTTGGGACAAGATGTAAGTGAGGGCATACGCCAGCAGCAGGCTGCTGTGTTGATCTCTGTGGATTTGCAGCCTGCCCTGCATGCAGACATCCCCAGCTGGGAGCCAGCTTGGCCAGACCTTGCAGTTCACCTGCACCTGCGCAGCCTTGAGCTGCCCAACTGCTCCGTGTGCAGACATCATCCCCCCGGAGTCCTCCTGGACAGAGATGGTCACAGCGTCGCTCTGGTGGCCATAGCGCAGGTGGCTGTCCCTGCTCGCTGGGGCTCTTGCTGCTGTTAATCTGTGCTAGTGGCTGTCACGTAACTCGTCCCTGCAAGAGAATCAAGCTGCTTAGTGCTCCTGCTCACTGTGTGCCCAGCGCTGCGTGGCACAGCCTGTGCCGAAGCCTGACCTCCTGAGCCCTGATCCCTTCCTGCGTCCCCTTGTCAAAACCCCAGGCAGAAAAACAGCACAAGGACAGATGGAGCGCTCCTGGCAGGTGCCGTTGCCTCCAGACCAGTGCAATACCAGCATCCCTGCATGAGGCTGTGCTCCTTGAGGCTGAGGAGCTGTCTGTTAATTGCCATCCAAATTTATTCCTGACCACTTTATGCTTGTTTGTTCCTTTGCCAGCAGTGTTGTTTCAGTGCTGCTCCCCCAGCCCTGTGCGGGCCGGGCTCTGCAGGACAGGCTGTCCCCACCGCGCCAGTGCCGTCCTTGGCACCGCTTCTACTTTGAGTTCATCTTTGTGAGGCTGTGCCAGCCCAGATGAGGTCGTGCCAGGGCTCGGACTTCATGTTTCCCATGTAGTACATCTCCTGTGGCATCCTGCGTGGTGCAGCCTTACTCACAGCTGCATCTTGCTGCGGGCTCGCAGCAGTGCACGGGGTCTCCATTGTTCCCCATGATGTGTGACGGGGCCCCGGCGCACGGAGTGCAGCGATGCTTCGCTTCAGGGAATTCAGTTTTACCATATTTCTGTTGCTCCTGTAAGGCCGTAAGATTTTCTCTCGGCTTGCCAAGGTCTGGGGTGGAAGCTTGTGCCCAGAGGTGCCATGGGGCAGGCAGGGGCTGGGGGGGGGCAAGGTGTCTTGTGGCTGTGCTGCCTGCAGCTGAGACCCTGTGCGTCCTTCTGGGATGGCCCTGAGCTCACAGCTGTGTGATGCTGGGGAAATCCCGCAGCAGGACGGGCTTAGGGACCGGTTGCTGTAACCTAGCAACAGCCTCCATCATGGCATAATGTAATTAATCCAGAGTTGACTCAGCCTGCTGCTTATGCATACCAGGACAAGTGGTGGAGCCTTTTTAACTTGTGGCTTTACCTCTGGCCAAGCCTTCAGCTCCCCAGCTCCAGTGTGTGCCCCGGGACGGCTCACAGCGAGTACCAGAGCTGTTGCAGCCGCGTCCCAGGGTGGATCTGAGTGATCCCCTGTGCCCTGCGGGTGCCATGGGCAGTCCTTGGTGCGGAGATGTGGGGCTGCAGACTGGGGCTGGGTGTGGAGCAGCCAGGACAATACCATGGGTTCATTCAGGAGGAGTGGAGTGGGTGCCCCACAGCCATCCCCGCTCACAGCGCTGCGTGTGCAGGGCTCGGCCGCTCCTCGCTGGGGAGAATGGAAGCATCACCCCTAGACGGAGCTGCAGGACATCAGCGGGGTCTGCCCGATGGTGGAATCCCCATGTTACCATGGAAACAGGGATGCCCCAGCACCTGGCGTGATGCTTCAGTGGGATGCTGGGGAGAGCCTTCCCTGTGCTCCTGGCCGGGGTGGGGGCTCAGCATGGCCCTGTGCCCCAGTGCTGCCAGGGGCCCTGTGCTGGGCCCCTGGCACTGTAGCCCAGCAGACACCGCTGTGGTGGCTGCAGCACCCATGGGCACTGCAGGGCTCAGAGTCATGGAGCAAGGATTGCATCCCCTGGGTCCTGGGGATGTCAGGTGGCTTGGAGAGACCCTGGGAGAAACAAACCTGAGAGATGCAGAGAACCCCTCCCACCTGCCCCACTGCAGCTGCTCGTGCTCGTGCCCAGGCCCCTTCCCCCTGAGCTGTCACCCCATGAGTGGCCACACTCCAGCTCACAGGTGGCCCCAGGGCTGAGCTCACAGCGCTGTCACTTCCCATTGCTGTCCCTGCGCTCAGCTCCAGGGATGCTCACCCCCTCGTTCCACTGCTGCGCACAGCCCAGCTGAGCCGCCAGCGTGGTGCCATGGTGCATCCTGCACGCAGCGTGGGGCTCCCAGCAGGTGACAGCCGCCGGGGACTGCTGCCAGCCCTGGGCCATGCGGGCGTCACCCAGAGCCGTGGTGACAGAGGTGGCACTGCGAGGTACACAGGTTCTCTCTGTCCCTGCACCCACCTGGCAGCAGCATCCCCTGCATTGGGATCCCATGCATTGCACCCAGGATTTGTGCTCCTGTGCCATTTGGGTGACTTCAGTGGATTTCAGCCCTTTGCTTTGTGGCTGGCACCCAACCGTGCTTGCCCTGCCCTCCCTTTCAGCTCTACGCCCGTCCCTGTGCCCGGGTGGGGTGCTGAGCCTCCCCCGAGCTGTGCTCTGGCCTGGCCCAGGCACGTGGCCATGCAATGAGCGTCATCAGTGCTCAGCTCGGGGCCGGCTGGCGTGGAGCTGGCAGCAGCCGTGTAGCAGATGGAGCAGCGCTGCGGGGCTGGAAGCCGGGGGCATTGGGGAGCGGCTGAACCAAGTGCTTCGTCCCACGGGGAGGAAAATGGAAGCACTGGGGGGCAACAGGGCTGCTGGGGGCTGCTTGGCCCTGTGGTGAGATGGGGCTGTGCCAGCAGAGGGTCTGCAGTGCCTGTGGCCATCACACCCCGCTCATCCCTGCACTGAGCTGCTGGGACTCAGCTCCTACCCATGGGCTCAATGTCCCTGCATCGTCCCTGTGTGCACTGCAGCATTTTGGGGCCAGGTGTGGCCATGGCACATTCCTGCAGGGTCACAGCAGTGGCAGCCCCAGGTCAGACAGGTGCTGGGTGCAGCAGGGCATGGAGAGGACTGCCCGTCCCCACGTGTCACCATCACCCACGCAAGCATGGCCTCAGAGGCCACATCTCGGCCGCACCATGAGGATGGTGGCACCACTGGGTCACCACCACTCATCACTCCCAGAGCTGAGCACGGCCACAGCTGCCCTGTGCCCATCGCTGCTCCCCGCAGCTGCATCGTGGTGTGGTGATGGTGCAGCTGCTGCGATGTGTGCATCCGCTGTGTGCGTGTGTATATGTGTGCATGTATGTGCATGTGTGCATGTATGCACGTGTGTGTGTGTGCCTGTGTGTGTGCACAGCTGAGCACGGCGTGCCGCAGGCACGGACCTCGGGCGCTGCCGGTACCGCAGAGTGGCGAGGATGGATCTTTGCTCCGGAGGATTTGGAATCCCGCAAGCCCCCCCGGAGCAGCCGCCACACAGCTGCGGGGGTGCGGAAGCTGTAGCCCCGGCCCGAGCTGCCCGCGGCCCCCTGGAGGGAGAAGGGGGAAACTGAGGCACAGCCGCAGCGCTGAGGCACCGCGTCCGCGCGCTGGCACCGAGCGTCCCCGGGGGGGCGGGCGGAGCTGCTCCGGGCTGGGGCCGAGCGAAGTCGAACCGGGGCCGGGCGGCGGGCGGGGGGCGGTGCCGGGGGTGTCCCCGGTTCGGCCCG
>WBMW01004573.1:913856-928731 GCA_013396635.1 Penelope pileata | reverse complement strand
GGCATCTATCACCTCCCTTGAGCATTAAGGGTTACCCATTCAGAGAACTGACGTTTTTTGACAACAAGGGGCTGAAACATCTTGAAGGACGACTGGCATTTCACAGAACCTGGTTTGTGGGCTGGATATGTGCAGCAACAGGTTGATGTTCACATTAAGATCTATTAGGATTGGGTGTTTCAGATTGGCATGTGGGATTTGTTCTCCTGTGTTTCCAGTGCTCTGCTCCCCACTCTGTTTTTCTCTAAACTTAATTATCTAGCCCCTGAAATTGCATTCAGTCCTTCTTTCTCAAGCAGGAGTTATCCTGTTTTGCAGGGAGTTTACTGACTGAGAGCTTTGTAGATATGTTGCACTCTGCGCTTGTGGCTGTCCTTCCAGTGCTGCCAGGTGCTTTGCTGCTTCATCCCAGGAGCAATCTGTCTGAGTGCCCCTATGTCTCCCCGTGTTCCAACGCTGGCATAACTGGGTGGTCTCTCTCCCTTTGGATACTTGTTTTGTTTGGGGGGCTGTGGGCTGGGGGGGCTGCACAGCTCTCTGCATTAGAGGCCTGTTGCGGTGTGTGAATAAGAGCAGGAACACGCAGTCAGTCAGGCTGTGTGGGGCCCTACAGCACTCCTGGAGCCACCTGCAGTAAGCACTGCAAGTCCCAAACAAAGATGAAATCTGGGAATGTGGAAGTGAAGCTGTTGGGCATAATGGTGTCCTGTGCTTGGGGGGGGGAGGGTGTGTGTGTGTGTGGATGTGTGTCTGTGTGTGGGTGTAAAGCAGAACTAAATGCCACAATGTGATTGGACTTGGAGGTTCAAACTGAGTTTGTTTATGAAATTCCCACTCCTAAGTCTCCAATATTTAGAAGGATCTGAGTACTCCTGGACTCATAATAAGGACAGTGTTAACTCTGAGTGTACTATATCCACCCAGGTACAGCTTATAGCATCAGGCATGTCCAACCCGCAGCCCGGCACAGCTCGCAATGCAGCCCACCCGCTGCTGCCACAGCTGAAGAGAGCTCCAGCTGAGCTGGCAGCATTCATTCCTGCCCAGATGCAAACAGAACGAGCAGAACCCATCCCAATCAGTCACTTCGCTGCTACAGCACCTGGGGCCCTGCAGTTTGTGACCACTGGAAAGAAAAAGGGGAGAAAGGGAGCCCAGAGATACTGCTGCTCAGATCTTCAGGGCTTAGCACAGTGACACTCACTGATGGAGAAATCATAGAATCATAGCATGGCCCGGGTTGGAAGGGACCCCAAGGATCATCTGGTTCCAACCCTCCTGCCACAGGCAGGGCCACCAACCTCCAGATCTGGTACTAGATCAGGTTGCCTAGGATTCTATGATTCTATGAAAGCAACTCCATGGGCTTTTTCATATTGTCACTCAGCTGGTTTCACAGGGTCCACCTCCACACCCTCTTTAGATCACCCATATCGTTCCTTTCAGCTGTGGTAGCTTTGATTCTGTGGATTTTTCTTGGCAGCTTCTTCTGCCTTTCTTGTGTACCCAGAGAGATATGCAGGCACTGGATTTTGACTTTTGACCCACCTTACTTATCTTAAAATCACGCTTTGCAGATACGAGCCAAGGCCAGAGAGGACACAGCGTGGCAGAGCACTTTGAGAGAAAGGCACCGTGGCAGCGTTACTCATGAGGGAAAAACCCCAAATCTGCCTCTGTGGGTCTGAAAGAGATTGCTGCCTCAGGAGTTACCTGGCTGTCAGAAGACAGGCTGCAGCTTCCTCGCATAAGAAAAACAACCCAAAAATGCAGTGCAGTGCCATACTTGTGTGCGCAGGTCTCCTGGCTTCCAACATCAAAATACAGTTTCTAGAAGATTCATGAGAATATTTGTTTTCTCCAGTTCCTACTGAGGAAGGCCTGGTAGAACACAGACCATCCCATTTGGCAGATACTTTGCCCATCTTGATCCTTAACTCTTTCAGTGCAGCAGATGCTACAACATCTCTTTCCTCCCAGATGGGGCAGGTAGAGCTGCAGAGAACCATTGCCTTGGGCCTGTCTTTATCCCTGATCTCTCATGAGCCACATTATCTGCGTACCAGCTCTGCTCACCCCACTGTTTTTCAGCCAGCTCAGTTCCCTGAGGTAGTCCTGAGGTAGCTCCACCGCGGCTGGGCCAGGCCACCCCTGGGCAGGGAGAAAGCAGGGTCTGCTTCAGCTGGCTTGGGCAGCAGTGCTGGTGCAGCAGTACACAGACAGCTGGGCTGATTGCAGAGCTGCACTGAAAAGGAATGACGTCCCATTCCCCTCCTCCTCTCCTCACTGCTGGCTGCAGGCTCTGATGGCGAGACCTTTTTGGGAAGCGGGGTGCTGTTGGATTGACTCAGCTATCTTGCTAGTTGGGTGGTGCAGGCGAGCCCATCAAACACCTCACTGAAAACACATCCTGAGCTCATTTAATGCTCCATTGAAACCATGGCCTTGCCAGGAGCCGTGCATTCCCAGCCAAGTATTTCTTGGAGCTGGCACTGGCTCACTTGACCATGGAGCTGATTCAACAGCAGGGCACTTACTTCCATTTGCCACCAGTACGTCAGCTCGCTTCTCGTGCAGTCAGATGGGCACCAGACATCACAGGGAAAGCAGTGGGAACGCACAGCGGGAAGCAGAGGCCTGGAGATGGAAATGGGTCCCAGGAATAACCCCTTCTGAAGGCAGTGGTCTGTCCCTTATCACGTCACCGCACCCTGGGTGTCCCTGGGCTGATGATCCCTGTGGTATCTCATGTGATAGAACTGGGCCAAAATTCCCAGAAGTTTCCCTCAGGTGCCACTTCGGGAGAAGAAAGGAGCACATACTGCCACTGATACTTTAGCTACCCCTACCCAGCTATTCCTGTGTCACAAGGGAGCTGAAGCTTTTTTTGCAAAGTATGTTTGGCTGATTGCAGCCACAAAGACACTTCTGATGGGAATTCACAGACTGCTCTGTTTTATAGCTCATTTACTCCAAGCTGAACCTGCTCTCTTCTGTGAGAGCTTCTTTGGAAATGCACATCTTGATACCCAGAGAGCATGTCTCAGCTGTGTTTCACATTCCACTTGTGCAGGTGCTTAAGAGAATTTTCTTGCTGATAGCAAATGCATGCATTTCTCTGCAGCAACTTGTTTTCTGCTTAATACAAGACTGGGAAGGGAGATCTCTCATCATGCAGCTAATCTTTGCATCACCTTCAAAGCTTTCTCCCCACACAATTCCAAAATTACGATCTTGATATTTCCTTGCCTAGGAGCAGGCGTGATTTGCTTTTGTTATTCCAGCTTTGATCACGCAGCTCTAGCAAGTCAAGCTGCTCCAGTTCCAGACACCGCTTCCCTGTGCTGCTGATGTTCTCAGCAGAGCTCGCTGCCCCTGCGACACACTGCGTCGGGGGATCGCTGCCCACGTCTCGGCAGGCTCAGCTCACAGTCTGCCACATTCAGCTGCTGCTCGTGCGGCTGCATCCGAGGGAGACCACGGCAGTGGCACACGTGGGTGGGGAAGGACAAGCCTCGGGGAGCTGGGGAGCAGCAGTCTCACACCACTGTCCTCCTGGTCCTCGCAGCCATACCATTACTTTATGCAAGACCAGAAAGATAACTTCAAAAAAAAAAACTACGAGAACTTCCTGGTGTTATCTAGACCATATATGGATATCAGCCCTCCATTTTTGCTAGGTTTTCTTTCCAGTTTTCAACGCAAGCAGAGCCTCTTAGAGCCCACTGTCTGTGGCTTCCTCCTCTGCTACAGCCCAATCCTGGCGAACCACTTCTGCAGAAAAGTCTTTCCAGAAGTTTTATTTCATTCATTCGTAGCCCCAAGATGTTAAATTCTGCTCATAAGGATATCACATCCTAAAGTAATGTCTTTAAATATCTTCATATATATTGACTTAACTGGAGTTTTAAAATGAAACTCCTGAGTGCAGGAGACTGCTTATTTCGCTTTTACAGGGCTCTGAAAACACCGAGAATACTTAACTATCAGCTATTTAAATCCTGGCTTGCTCAGGGACAAGTAACAGTGATTAGAAAGTAAACAGCCTTTGAACATAATACCTCAACAATATCCAACTTGTGTGACACACTGTGAACTATTACAGGCTCTCAAACGAGGAAAGCTGTCTTCAGGGAGGCAGAAACAGCTGATGTAGCACAGGTTTGTTCAGCTGAACGGAGCAGGCTGGAAAGCAGGAGCAGTGTAACAATTTCTCAGAGATGTTCCCTTTATAGGGGGGAGCAGGGATTTGTCAGAGACTGGGAGGTTGCAAGCCACTGGCAATGAGAGCCAGCCGTTCTCCCAAGGGCTTTGAGATCACTCATGGGCACACGGATACGTTGTGGAGTGCTTCAGAAACTTTTTGAGGACTTCCGCTGGAGAGGAATGTGGCTGTTCCCCTGACTGCCATCTCACATAACGCGTGCTGTGAGCAGAGCTTTCACTTAAACCAGTGCTAGCTTCCCAAAACTAGCGTTTTCATACTGCCTGTACTTAAATTTCTCCCTTCAGCATCCCACGTGAGGTTTGAATGACAAGCAAATACAGATGGTTCTGTAATCTCACACCTAGTTCTGCAAAACCAAGGCACTGCGGGTGCTGAGCAACCTGTCACCCTCCCTGGTGGCCATGCACTGTGCCACCAGCTGGACCTCCTGGGGCTGCAGGTTGGAACATGGCCCAGCTTTTGGTCAGGGGTGTAACAGTTGAGGTTTACCTGTCCACCCCTGATAAAGGCAAAATATCCAAGAATCAGAAAATCAGAATAGTGTTTATGGGGAAGTATTGCTTGGATTTTGTTTGGGAAACAATTCTACTACGTCCCTCCCTATATATATATATTTTAACTTGCAGACCAAGTTAAAAACTTGTAAACTGGACCTGAAGAAGTGGGTCTCTGGGAAATGACACCAGCAGAAAAGCATTGAAATATCGTTTATCATGATCAGAAGGGTCATCTTGCACTTAGAAAAGCGTGAAGGTGTTTCAGAAACGTCATTTCCTAGAGCACGTGTGACCCCTGCTGTCGGTTTCTCCTTTCAGCTGCATTCACAGACAGGGAAGCAGCTTCACACTAACCACCACAAGAAATGCATTCAACACATCAGCCAGCCTGCATCCCAGAATACCATAACATTGCCTTTGTGCTTCTTGGACAGCAGCGTTTTATCTTACGACAGTTGATGTTCTGAGGTACAAGGGGCTTCCTCCACTCAGCTTGGGGACAGAAACTTGAATGGAATCAGCGCACACACATAAATAAATTACAAGATCTTAAGAGAAGTTTTTGCCGTGCAACTCCAGTGTACTGTAGAACAAAACCTATTCAGTCACTGCATTTAGTTACACAAAAAACAGAAAAAAGAGTGCAAATGCTCTTTTTCCCCGAAGACTAAGAAAGACAAAAACATTACAGACAGGGTAAGGAAGCAGAAGGAGGGTTCTGCCTCGCCGTTAAACAGCATACCTAATTTATTTGGAGACCAAAAAAATGTCAAACTCGTCAACTACGCAGCTTCACTTCGGGAAAAGCTGAGCACGTGCCGCTCTCCATGAAGTATAACAGACAGGGAAGAAGTTCACCCTGACAAATCTGGCCCTGCTATTCAGATGCCTAATGGTGGAGTTACATATCTAAACTTAGACCCTGTACTTAAAAACCTGCCTATGTACACAGAGAGAGCATAAATATATATATGTGTACGTATGCTGTAAGCTCCTCTCGGTTGTCTCTTAATCCAGTCTCATTTTTCTCTTTTTTTCTTTTTTTTTTTTTTTTTTAAACACACAGCCACCTCTGTTCTGGGAGTCCCAGAGCTGTGATTACTCTTGTGATTACTCTGTGTACTTCCCCGACCAGAAGACAGCTCCTGTAAAGAAATTTGCCTCAGCCTCTGCTAATAAGAAAGTAGACATACAACTGTTTTCTGTGCCAAAGTCGTTAAAAAATGCATTCTTAAGCTGTGCTTTGACCAGAGATCTCCTCCCTGCACTTCCTGGGTGTGACACAGCCATCTACAGGTCTAAAAATAATCCTGGCCCTTTCTGACACACTGCTCGCCTGCATGCGTGCCCCGTGCTAATGTGAGCGATGAACACCATTTCTGTCTCAACGGCCAAATTCCCTGGAAGATGGCATAGCCACACGTTACACAAGAAGGGCACACTGCAGCAGGAAAGGGAGTTTTCTTATGCACCCACTAAAGGGAAGTGGCAAAGACTAAATTTTGAAAAGATGAGTAATCGCCTTTCGATGCAAACAACGAGAAGGGAATGCATTTCCCCTTTTGTGAGTTCCATTTGTACTACCGACTGCAACGATGACCCTTTGGGTGGATCCCCTACAGCAGGGCTGACCAGACACTGAGCGTGTTTTACTCCCCTGTAAGGACCTTTCAGCTATTGGAGGAAGATAGCAGCATGACCCAAGTCATGAGCAGAAACTCAGCAGGACAAGCTGATAGAGAGAAGCGATGTGTTTGTGTTGGACCAGCCAACATGGCTGCAAACACAGAGGTCAGCTCTCAGGCACACAAACCCCCCTTCTGTACTCACAGCATCACCGAGCGGAGCGAACGAGAGGTGGAACAACAGCTCCCTTCTCTCAGGAAGGTTACCCACCTCTGCGGGACGAGTCTGCCGAAGACTTGATACTCGCTGAATCCAGGTGTTTTTTTTTTTTCCATGGCATTTATATGATCAAGTATTACTAAAAAATAGTTTAAGCTCAATTTGTCAACTACTGCAGCACAGCAAGAATTCGCACAACTCAATCCTTGCAACAGCTGCCCAGAGATAAACACACACCTCTCTCCAGTGCTTAGCATGGGGCTTTGTGGTGAAACGTCTCTGTGTCTTACAATAGGATTTCTCATTACCCAAGATTGTATTGGCTCCTGTTGTGTTTTCTCCCTTGGTGTTCTTAACCTTCTGCAGCTGGTGTCCTAATCATCTTTGCAGCAACTGAGCTGTCAAACAGAAGGAAGGCTGAGATTGCTATCAGAGAGAGCACCAGCAGGAAGAGAACTGATATGCAAGAGAAACCTGGTGCTTCTGTACATCTACATGACAACACTACAGGAGCCAACAGCACGATCTGCATCTTCCCGGTTAGGAGAGTGAAGTTTTGCACAGCAAAGCCTATCTTCACCACCTATCCAATCTACCTTTCACTTATTTGTTATTTCTCTCTTTTGTTTCTAACTGAACAGGGAAGTTGGGTTATGGATGGCTACCAATATTAAAAGGAAAAAACAATATCAAACCAACCTAAGCAAACACTGCAAGTCTGTAATCCAAAATATGCTTCTTTTAAAAGCCAGGTGAAGTACCAAGTGCATAACAGAGGACAGAACAGACATCTTGGGAGAAAAATCTTAATATGAAAGGCAAGATGTGGGACAGTCAGGCTTGTTCTCTGAATTCCCTTGAACTGCAAGTCCCAGGTTTGTTCTCAAACCCCAAGGCAATACAAAGCTTTCTCACCTATCAGAGTGAGCCATCTTCTTCCTTCTTGAGCACGCTGGTGAATCGCAGGAGCAGGCCACAGATGTTTCTAAATCACTGGATTTGCATGGACAGCGTGTCAGTGTTCAGTAGCACAGCACTGCTCTGGAGCAAGTCTCTCCTCAGCAGCCCACCCGCAGGAATGCAGACAGCCAGTTCAGTGAGCCCTCGTTTCCCTCTGAGGGATTCTGCAGATGTGACAAACTGGACATTGTTCAGACATCAGCTGTACTCCAAAATGCTGTAACTCTCTCCTGAAGCTCCTATGACATAGGACACTATCAAAATCAGGCTTTTACCTTAATACTTAACCGTCACTGACTACCACTGATACTTTCAAAAAAGTTCAATAAAATCTACGGGCAGCCCAAACAAGGCTTCAAAGTTGCTTTAAGCCATCACTGGGCACTCCTTTCATGAAACGAGACAGAGAGAGGACGCACTCCTGCTGAATTGAAGCTCTGTCTCGAAGGTGGACTTCCTGGAGAACAAACCTCCCTTTGACAGGTTCAGCAGCAGCAGACTGCTCTCCTTCAGCCCCATGCCTGAAAGAGCTGCTGCTCACCCTTCAGCAGGAAAACTCCTCTGGCACAGTGCCTCCTGGAGCCTGCAGGAACTTACACAAAACCAGATGCAGAATCTGTCAGAAAAGTGCTGAGTTATCAAAGCTGGAAGTAGCAGAAAGCTTTGAAGGGAGAGTCTGTCTGTGACCAAGGCACATTTCCTGCTCCTTTGGGGAAAATGAGAAAAGCTGGCGCATGTGTTACAAAGTATTTGCAGGGACAGGGTTAGTGAGCAAAGATAAAGCATGAGTCAGTGGTGGGGTAAGTTAATCAGAATCATCTGGTCTGCTCTAATTTTTAAATGCCACCCTGGTGTCTAAGCTTTTCCCCTGGAACTACAGTGGTGGTAGATTTTTAAAGTAGAAAAATCCTACCATAAGCAGCAAAGCACTTGGTAGCAGTAAAGGATCGAGGTGCAACTTGTATCTACAGGTCAGTCACCTGTAGAACATGAGGTAGAAACAAAAGCAGGAAGTCAGTACCACGGTTTGTACAGGATGGCTCCGGTTGTGGAGGCACACGCACAGGGTGATGCCCACACTGTTAAAGATGCCAAACTCTGGCTTCACTTCCATGAAGCCAAAATTCACTTAAATACATATAACTAGCAGGAAAACATATTAAAGTGACACAGTAAAAAACAGAGCAAGCCACTCTCCCACTGGGTAAGCACCAGTGATTTTTTTGCAGTTCTGCACCAGCAGCACCCAGAGAGCATGGGGCCATCTCTGCAGAGGGGCGGGCGGTCAGGGAGCACACACAGCATCCTCTGGCATAGGGGATCTCTGTGCAGGACGGAAAGGAAGAGAGGATGTGCAGAGACTGGAGCATCCTGAAAGGATTTTGGGGGGAAGGCAGCCTCTAAGTGTGCAAGCACGTGCACACATCCCTGTGGCCCATGCATTCGCGCAGGGAGGGGAGGCTCGCAGGCTCCCTTGTGTGCCATGAGTTCAGCCCCAGGACACGCAAACTCCTTTCAATTACACAGAAACCCAAGCGACACCATTTTGTCTCACACACACCTATACCCTTACAGCACAGACATTCAAGCAGGAGATGAAAGACAAGAGCTGTTCTGCCCCTCAATAAGCAGGGATCAGTCCAATGGTTAAAAATTTATTCCCACCTTACACACGGTATCCAAAGAAACAATACAGATAAGGAGATCATTTACCTTGCACGACACCAGCTTCCTGCATTTAACATTTTGCAAATGTTAAAAAAGAAGGAGTTCAAGATGCTTTATTAGTTAGGTACAACACACAAATCCCAAAGGAGAGCTCTTGAACATAGGAAAAAAATCACGTCACCCAGGTGACCTTCGTGACCGACCCATTCCAGAAACAGACTTTGTAATGCACTGCTCCATGCCATCCTGTTAGCTTTCTCCTGCAGAAAAATTAACTTTCTCCTCCTCTCCCTACAGAGTCTTTTGTATTTTCAGACATTTTTGTTTTGTTCATTCTGCCACTTTTCGATGTACATCAGTCCCATCTCAAACACTGCTGTCATACAGGCTTCTAATTCAGTCACCATTCCCAAACTGTAGGAGTCTTTGTGGTCCATCTACATTTTAGAAGAACTTGTGCACAGCACAAATCAATGCAAATGGCTTTCTCAGTGTACGTACCGAAGGATATGCATCCAGAGATGAACACATCTTTCAGCAGCCCAGGCTGTATTTTTAAACTAATCATAGAATTACAAAAATGTATACAAAAAAAAATCATCCTTGGACCAGTACAATGTCTAAGACACAGTTAGCAGAGATGTAAAGTTATTCAGATATTTCTACCTCTGAAACGTTACGGAGCATTACAGTGTAAACTCAGGTTACACAGAGAAGTAACTTCTTAAACTCAGAATGCTGCAATAGAATAAATAATTTATAAGCTTCAGAAGGTCTACGATGTTTCTTACACAAAGACTTAGCTCAGAGGAACTAAATATTTCTGTTCATGGTTGCAAAACTTTCATACCTGTTTACATTCACATAATTCCCTCTTTAAGTCTGCTGGAGGTAGATGAAGACAAAATAAACCCCAAAATGTAAGGAGCAAGATACTGCAACTCAGTTCTAACCTTGCAAATCTAGTGAACATATGCTTTCACCAGATTTACCGAGCGCATTTATTTTCTCTTCCATATTTAAAATAGAACAGAACTCAACTTCTCCTTCCTCCCATGCTGTCAAATCAGTGCTTGATACTGGCACGAAGCAATTTCCAAAGCGTTTGTGAGTTGGCACAGCAGCGGGGCCCACCTCATGTCCTTCAGCCACCCCAACGCACAGTTAGGGCCCTCCTGTGGGTGCACCCCTGGGCCGTGCCCCAGAACCAGACGTGGCGCAGACCCCACGGGATGCGACTCACGTGGGGAGAGGGAGGAGAGCCCGCCAGCCCCCGTGCCCACTGCAGATGGCGACCCTCTGGAAGGTTCCTCCGAGGGAATTTTTAGCATGGCTGCCCGTGTGCACAGGCTGCAAAGTATTTGGCAATTACCGCAAAATTAGAGATCTTAGGCTTACAAGTACATACAAGATGTCATGTCAAGCCTCGGTTTTGGCATAGAGAAAATCATGAAGTGGTAACAGGTTTTCTAAAAACAGCAATGAATGAGCCAACGCCCTGACAGATTAAAAGAAAAACTTAAGGTAACTGTTTAGATCTGTTTCCCTGTTTTTCTACAGCTTGGCCTCGGGCTACAATTTTCCAATGTCTCCTCTGGTCTGTCTCTCCCCACCAGGAATTTCACCTAATTTCTTCAGCCAAAATTTACCAAATTATTCAAATCAAGCAGACAAGAAATGGGAATGAGCTTGGCAGCCCCTTTTACAACAACAACAAAACAAGGTATGTTTCCTCTCCACCATCCACCAGACAAAAGGTGGATCACTCTGTACCAGAACATCTGCATTAAAGTGCCCCCAAGTTTCTCCACAGCCTTAGCACAGGCACGATCACAAAGGCAAGACAGCTTCTCTCGCTCATGACAGTAGCCACCACGATCTCATTTGGTATGCAGAAAATATAAGGAATTTAGTGAAATTTCCGCAGCAACTTGAAGCGCACCACGCTCTTTTCAAAGTTATTATTTAAATCTAATGAAAATGATAGGACAGACAGGGATGGGAAAACCCTCACATAATTCATAGTTCTAAACCAATGAGGCAACTCTGTGCATTCCAGAATCAACGTGTATTGAAATACTCGTTGTCCCTCACAAGGTTTCTGGTCTCCCGACAGCCCTGCTTCATGGGCGCTGCGCCAGTTTACTCTTATTGCTTTCCTGCTCGTTAAGCTTGAAGTGCGTATAAGCTAAAATGCCGAACAATGTGCACAGAATCCCAAGGCCTTGGTTAACAGACAGCGGATCCTTAAACAAGAGGCACCCGCCCAGCAGGGTGATGCAGAACTTGAAATGTCCAAACATGTTATACCTAGACACCTGTTAAGGACTTCAAAAAATCACAGATATTTGCAGTTAGAGACACCTGGGGACTTGGTTAGTTGTGCCCAAGGCACACAAAGGTGTGTCGTGTTGACTTCAGCTCACGCAACCTTACAGCAATGCGTCCTCGAGGCAGCCAAAGCATGGGTAGGTATCCTTTATAGCTATCAGGGTCACATCAGTGAGTTAACCATGGCTTTCTACACAAATGGTATTCAAAGAAATGGGAACAGGGTGCCCAGGGAGGTGGTGGAGCCACCATCCCCAGAGGTGTTCTAAGAGACATAGAGATGCGGCACTGAAGGCCACGGTTTAGTGGCCATGGTGGTGATGGGCTGACAGTTGGACTAGATCATCTCTGAAGTCTTTTCCTACCTTAAGGATTTTGATTCTATGAAATAGGCTACAAAATCATAACAATAATAATAATAAAAGAACATGCTTTTCCAGCTTCATCATTGAAGAGAAAGCAGGCAGGTCACAGACCAGTTTTCCCACAGTAAATCAATCCAAATGAATGCTAACATAGTTGATACGGAAACAGGGAAGCCAACCAACGTTAGAAAGGATACGTGACAGGCGACGTGTTTCCAATGATCCAGTAAATGGACAAGTTTACCATAAAGGCTATCACACCGGACAGCAGCACCATGATCTGCAGATTAATGCACACAGTCAGTAACCCCCCACGCTTTTGACTATCCGTACAGATACACTCCAGGTTATGGAGTTAGTTAGGTTCCTTTACTTTCAAATACTAAATATCAGATAAGAAAAACATACGGAGAACAAAAGTAAAGCAATTTCAGGTCAGTACAGACACTGGTGATGTGTATCAGAAGCTCAGGGCATGACATCCATAAATACATACAACAGCATAGCTTTTCTTCTTTACTCTCAATGAATATTTAAGGGTGATTTGTAAAATGTAGCTACTCATACCCACAGAAGTTGTATTCTTCACTTTTGACACACAGTCCAAAAAAAAAAAAAGGGGGGGGGTCAGGGGGAGGGGCTAAACAGGAATTACAGCCTTCTTGGTGAAAATACACCAACAGCCATTCTAGAGTCACCAATGCTGGCAGCCCTTCACAGACAGGGAGCTCAGAGTGGCAAGAGCGAGCGTGCTCATCTCTTCCCTGAGTGGACAGTAGGAGCTGGAACCAGGGCACTTACGGATTTTTGATTTTATACACTAGGGGAAGCTTCAGGATTTTGTCAGATTTTGCCTGCTGCTCAGGTGTCTTCTAAACAGAAAGAAGAATAAGGAGGTGAATCAAGGGACAGATCTACTCCTCTAAGAGGAAGCGGGGCAGACACAACATGGGCTATTTTTCTTTTCCTCTTTCCACATGCCCCTCTCATCTCATCATAGTTAATGACTGTATAGAAATTGTTTCACAAAGAAACACACCTTAGCATCAAATATCAAATTTAAATACATCAATAATGATGGTTGATTTAAGAAAAAAAAAGTCAATAAAAGCCTTACCACAGCAGAAAGCGTCCAGGGCCCGAATATGCCGCCCTCCCCAAAGACTGGCTCGAAGAAGGGAATGATGAACAGCAGCATGGCCGAGGACATCGGCGCCTGATAGTACAGCAGCTGCATGGAGTTCACCTGCAACTCATGCTGCTTTGCTCCGACCCACTGAAACCAAGAGAGAAAGCTGTTAAACATGAGGAAAACAATCCAAATCTGAGCAGAAGCAAACCCTCTGCTCATACAGAGGTGTCTCACGCAGACAACAGCAGTTAGATGTACTGGGGAGCACTGCTGCCCACCTCTGCCTAACCAGAGGGTGTTGGTCTTTTGGGAGCACAAACACAAGAGGAGGAATGGGAACACAGCGAGACCCCCCTCATCTGTAAGTGCCGGGCACCGCAGCCTTCCTTTCCATCCCCGCAGTAAGGGGTTACGCTCAAGGAAGAACAAAATAGGAGCAGAGCTGGGAAGAAAATGCCAGCTGCCTTTTACTCGAGGCCAATTCAGGATCATGCTTTGCACCCCAGCCCAGGCAGAGCAAGCAGCAGTGCAGGGGCTGCCCTGCACCCCATCCGCTGCCCACGCTGCACTAATGAGGGCAGGGCACGCCTGGTAACGCTGTGCCTGTAGATCAGTTTCTAAACTGCTGCCTCTAAAATAGGCTATACTAAAATATGTGACTACCGAACGTGGTGACCTTTCCTCCTCTCACATCACATCCACTGGTAACATGGATCCCAGAGCATACAACATTCATTTGCTAAGTTCTTTGAAAACCTCCAGAACAATTTCACTCTGATGCTATCGTTTCCCCAGCACACAGACACCTGAGGCGTCCCCACCATGCATCTCTCTTCCCTCCTGCCCAGCGAGGACAAAAAGCTGAAAGGGCTGAGCCACCCGTGGGTCTGCGTCCTCCCACCGCACCCAGAGAGGTGGTTACACCTGGCATTATCACAGAATATCCAGAGTTGGATTGGACCCACAAGGATCATCGAGTCTGACTCCTGGCTCCACACAGGGCCACCCAAAATCAAACCCTATGTCAGAGAGCACTGTCCAGGTGCTTCTTGCACTCTGGCTGCTCAGTGCCATGACCACTGCCTTGGGCAGCCTGTTCCACATCCATCACCCTCTGGTGAAGAATCTTTCCCTAACACCCCCTGACCCTCCCCTGACACAGCTCCATGCCGTTCCCTCTGGCCCTGTCACTGTCACCAGAGAGCAGAGCTCAGCGCTGCCCCTCTGCTCCCCTCGTGAGGAAGCTGTAGGCTGCCATGAGGCTTCTCCTCAGCCTCCTCTGCTCTGGGCTGAACAAACCAAGGGGCCTCAGCTGCTCCTCATACACCTTGCCCTCCAGGTCCTTCTCCATCTTCGTAGCCCCAGAGCAACTTCTGTGGAGATGGAGCACCCAGAACTGAGGAAGGATGCTGACAGCATAAGCAGCTCCAGGTCAGGGCACAGGAACAGCCGCAGGGCAGGAAAATGCCATTTACAGGGAAAAGCCCGAGCGCAAGGTGCATGCCTGGGAGGGAACGAGTGCTCTACAGAACAAAGGCATTCACTGAGGAAGCGCCCTTCACCCTTTGGAAACGCATTTATAGGAGCACGAAGGACGGCACCCGGCTGCCGGCAGAGAGCCGGGCCATGAGGCGGCACAGCCGGGCCCGGAGGCACCCCCCGCCGCCCCCCAGCCCCGTTACCGACCACTTGGTAGAGCGAGGTGACCAGCACGCCCAGGGTGGCGAACACCGTGCCGAGGGCGCTGAACTTCACGTCGTAGTAGGAGTTGAGGAAGACGCCGAGCGTGATGGGCACCTGCGGGAGGGGGGGAGGGAGGGCGAAAAGAGGGAGAGGCGCGGGCGTGAGG
>WBMW01004573.1:848565-913465 GCA_013396635.1 Penelope pileata | reverse complement strand
TGCCGATGGTGTTGCTCTGCAGCGAGAGGTTGGTGAAGACGACGAAGCCGCAGAAGCTGAGCGCCAGCGGCAGCACCTGGGCGGGCCGCAGGCTCTTGGGGGCGAAGGCGCCCAGCGCCTGGCAGAGGTAGAGGCCGAGCCAGGTGATGGCGAAGTGCACCAGCGTCAGGCTGAGGTTGGGGAAGCCCAGCCGCACGTACAGCCACTTGNTTCTTTGTCAGCGGACGTGCTGGCACTGCCCTGGCTTCTGCCCTCTCCGGTTAGGGGGAAAGAAGCTGAACACGTTCACACGTGTAAGCACGGCAGGAAGGTTTCTAAAGGAAGCACAGAGCTCGCACCCGCTTCAGGGCACTCTCGCCTTTCTCCAGGCCAGGATTACATCAGCCGTGTAGCAGCTGGACAGAGCAGCACTCCCTCAGCTGAAGGGCTGCTCTTCGTTTGACATTCCTTCCCTCCAGCCCTGCTGCTGCCTTCCCCGCCCCGTGCACCCTCCTGCAGCCCTGCTTTCCTTCTCAGCACTCCTCTGCACGTTCCTGGACCACTGAACAATGCCTCTGCTCTGGCAGGCAGCTCCTCAGCACGCAGCAAAGAGGAAGGAGCTCCACACAACCGCCATCTTTAGCTGCACATTGACAAGTCAGATTCAAATGAACAAACCCTTTCTGTTTGTAAAGCACTTTTATTAGAAAAAATTTACAAAAGAGGCTGTGTAACAAATACCCTCTCAGGCTGGTCAGAAGTTCAAGTTCAGAAGTGAAAGCCAAGCAGCTGTTTCTCTTTAAACACAGATCAGAACATCTTAGCTGATTCTTGTTTTTGTTCCTTTTATAATCAAGATGTCCAGGCTTCAAGTTCGGAAGTTTTTGCAAGTATCTACATGAAACTCTAGGACTGAATTTCATATCCCAAGGGATCAAGGTCCTGGTCCAGAAGCATCAGAGAAGATTCCCTCAGCTTCTGTAGGAATTTTCGGAGTTCTTCTTTTGAAAATACCTAAGAATAAAATAAATAAAAAAAAAAACACAGAATCAAGTTATATTTATTTGCAATGAATTGCACGGATATCAAAGCAAAGGGCGGTTAGCTGAGTTACTCAATGTTTTCCTTGACTTCTCATTTAGGACAGTGTCCACAACAGACAATTTGGAAGGACCCTTAGTCAGGGACTGGAAGCAGTGGCAGTATTCAAAACCTGCAGGAGCCTCCAGATCACTGCCTCATAGCTCCTACACAAAGCACTGGGAAACCACCAGGTTTGGTTTTCCTGTCACTGCTGGCAGAGAGCTTCTGAAGCCAATCCATGGAAACGCATCGCAGTATTTTTCTTAGCGTTGATGTTTCTTAGCAGGCTTCTAATCCATTTTTGGGGGGTGGGGTGAGGGGTGTCATGCCTTTTTATTTTATTTTTCCCTTGTGATCTGTGTATTTTGGGGGACTGCTTGTTAGGGTCTTAGAGAGAGAAGGGTTAGGTAAACCAAGTACTCCAAAATGAAACCTACTTATAAAATGTTCTGAAATGTAATGAAAAAAATATCTATTACAATTAATTACAATTCTACAGTTCAACTTATTTCAATTCAATAGCTGTTATCCAAGAACAGGTAGCTGCACTACTCAGAAAAACTATTTTGTTGTCATCTTCAGCATTTCAAAGTTAACTCTTTGATTCCTTTCAACTAACATACAAAGAACTACTGCAGTGAATGGGAAGAGATGAAGAAACTTAGGATGTTAAGTAACATATGGTGTCTTCCTCTCTGCATAGAAGCTTTTTCCACAGCCAACCCACAGAGTGTTTAATTGGAAGGCAAGCTGTCTGTGGCTCTCAGTAACTCACCGTGTAAAGCTTGTGCCGCTCGGAAGCGACCATGTCTGCCAGTCGCAGGCACTCCTGATACTGTCCAGTACTGTGCAACACTGTGTGCAGTAAGAAGCACATCATTGGCAGACACAGCTTCCGCAGCAAAATCATCTGATGGGTTCGTTCGGGGTCCTCCTCAGCATCCTTACCACAGCAAAATACACGAGTGTTATGAACATCTACCCTTCAAAGGCAGCTCAACAGAATCAAGTTATTAGTAGTGCCAGAGGCAAAAAGCCTGGACTAACCAGCCCAAACTGGACTGCCAGGTCTGATTTATATGATAACCGAAGGGAAAGCAAACCTGCAACTGGTCACAGCAAGGCCAGAGGGAATTATTACGGAGTAAACAGAAGGACATCAAACTAGAGATGACAAAGGTACAACTGGATACAGTCCAGCACCGTGTGGTCTATGCCACATTAAATCATTTTACCTCTCTAACATCCACCATCCATCCTCCATCAACAAACAGCAACACGTTGTACATTTTCTCTTTGACATCAGCTGTAAGACCATCCAAGAAGCTTTTCCAAATACCATAGTCCACCTGGCAAAGGAACAGAAAATCACCTACTGCTGTACAGGATAATTTCCAAGGCTATTTTAACAGAATCTTCGCCTCGCATGTAACAGGCAGCACAGCTCTACTTCAAATTAGACTCTCCAGCCAATGGCTAACACTTAACAGCCTGCTGCTAACAGCTATTGCCATCACTGCTTTGCACACATTATAATGAATATTTACCATCACATTATACAGTATTACAAATAAATCTTGGTCACACAGCAAAAAAGCACAAGAATTTCTTGTGCAGTGGCTCTACTATTCTCCTGCTTTATACTCCTCTTTTCAGCATACAAATACAATACTTTATAAATAGGGTTTTTAAGCAAAATGAATTAGCAGACTTCTGTTTCATTAAACTAAGACTGTCTCCTAAGCAAGAACATAAATGTTTATGGCAAGTAACTCAAACTTTTACCTACCTCATACTTCTTTTCTTTATGTTCATGGGCCACTTTTTCAGTGAAACTTGCTTGTGGCAACAAAGAAGGCTTCTGTGGAGCTGAGTTCATGTGTTGAAACCATTTATTGAAGGTTTCGTGGGCCTCCTGGATTGCATCAGAAACAACATTCAGACATTAAACATTCTCATTGATAAGAATATCATTAAATGCACGAAAGACAAATGTTAATTTTGAGTATAGAAAGGATCTCAACTATTTTGTAAACTTTCAGCTATGGTGCATCCAGGAATTTGCAAGTAATAGCTTGGAATATAGCTTATTTGAAACTCACCAAATACGCCCGTATACATAAATGTTCTCTTATAGCATTGTCATCTTCAGCTGGCAGTGGAGTTTCCATTCCCTGTTCTTCCCACTGGTTATATATTTCTGCTATAGAGTCCTGGGGAATCTTCACAAACACATCTTTTGCAGCTTCGTGTTTCTTGGATGCTATAAGAATGTGAGCTGAGTATCAACAGCTTTGTACTTTCTGCATTTCATCTACATAAACTGACAAACTGTATCACAATTACATCATTGTAAGTAAAAAAAAAAAAAAAGATGCATCATACAGTGCTCACTCTATTACCCGTGCCTTTTAACAGACAAGACGCAAAGTTAGATCAAATGTACTGCAGAGAGTCAATGACAATGAAAACAACATTTAAAAAGTATTTGTGAAAATATCTGTGAAGTTGAGTACCCAAGAACTTCCTCATGATAGCATTGCTTTGCTTGAGTGCTTCGGCCCTCTGTGCAGGATCAAACACAAGCCAGTCAATTACGTCAATTTTCAGCCGATCTGCCTGTAAAAGCCAACGTATTTATTAGATTCACTAACATTTAAAGCATACAGCTGGTGTTATATACAGTAAATCTGGTTAAAGAAATACAGAGGTTTCTAAAGATCTTTGAACAGCATTATAACCTACTAATAAGAATCACTTTATTCACACCTTTTGTATCAAAAGCTTAGAAAACAACTTCTATAGCCTAGACTCATCCAAAAATCCATTTCTGAGTATTCCCCCAATTTTCAACCAATGGATAAGCATCACATCTCTGGAACTTCTATGGATTAGCAAGCATAAAAACTTTAATACGAACACACTGTATAAACATGGTTTATGGAACCTTGGCTATAAACTTTGGGGGTACAACCAGCCTGCAACCAGTTTTCCAACTGTTGCATTAGGTAAGTGTCTTAGTTTCTAACTGAAACTTTCTCTCAGTGTCTGCTACAAAGCTGTGTTTTGGTTCTAGAAAGAAAACATGGCTGATAACACCCGGCAGCGCTGAACAGAACCCTAACCTGGAAATAGAATGCTTGCTATTAACAGTACCTTACTTTCACTGAAGTATTGAATTGGATCCATGTGACCTTCAATGCTGATGACACGGAAATCCTCACTAAAGACTAGGTAGTAGCTAGAATGTATCATTTGACCGTGTAATGAGGTATCCATTTGAGATCCAAAGTATTAATCCTCAAAATTCTTAGAAGCTACAATCATACTCTACTCTCAGCTACAATGTTATTTTGTCATAGTCTTTCCACTGGTTTCACCTCCACTTAGTGCTCTCACTCAAACAGGCTGCTGAGCTACAACACAACTCAGCCCAGAGACAGAAAAACAGAAGTTAAGAATTCATGCAATTCACCTTCTCACTTGGGCACATGAAGAGTGTGTTTCCTTCACAGGCTCTTTCAAGGCAATTTCCACCATTGTTTAAAGAGAAACACAGATCATATGTGGTGAAGGACTCTGTGTTTGACTACAGACTGGAACATCAATCTACTCAACAAAGTATACTCACCTCTGTGGTGCCTGTGTCTAACACATGATCATGGTGGCTGAAATCACCAGTATCCTTCTTGCGGATGTTTTCAACAACAGTTTTTGTGATGGTTGCAACATCCAGACCTAGGTTGAAAGATAATTATGCCATAGGGATCAACAATTCAAACTTGCCACTGAATGAATTTCAGACTCTGGCTGTGGATCTTATCTCTTACTGCTAGTAATTATTATCAGTCTGGTCACACTCACACTGTCACACTAAATTATAGGCTTTTGAGATACATAATTTATTGCAGGTTTTTTAGATGAGTGATACCTGAGATAACAGAAAATATTAAACTTCAGTCTGTGCTGGAGACCAGCCTACAGATATATTTGTCAAACCTCAGAGCATGTATCTGAGATAGGCAGTTGGCATTTACTTCCTGATGTGTTTGGACATGATCCACAAGCAAAAGTGATATTTAGCTTACTTTAGAAATAGAATTGCAATTCCAAGTTACAGTTAGAAAACATAATATACCTACTTGAAGAAGTGATCAGCAAGCTAATTTTATTTAGTTGAAAAATGAAGAGAGACAGGAAGAAAACAATCTTCACAGCTAGGTCTCGCATTAAGAACTGCTGAAAGACAACACAACCCAGCACGTAAAACCATAACTAGAATATCTGTATCTCACCTGCTTCTTTTGCTAATTCAAGACAGTGGTGGCGTTGATCACTTTCAGTAACCTCTTCTAGAAACAGAGCATACTGAGCAACAGCTAGGTCTGGGGGCAAGTGGCTAACATAAAATGCTATTAAATCTGTGTGCTTCTCTGATATCATCCGCTGCAGAATAGAAAGTAAATATTAAAAACTTATTTCTCTATGCAAACATCTAAGTTATTAATATTAAATAATGTGTAATCCAAATTCCTGATTGTTTTGTTTCCTCATATAGAAGATTCCACTTATTTCTCAGCTTCTAAACAAGGATCAATAAATTCTTATTTAAGCACTGCTGACAGACAAGCTGTATGCATAGGCAAGCTTCCAGGTATCTGTTAGGAGAGCATTAACTGCCTCATAGCTCTTTCCATCCTGTAACCTTGAGTCTCATTTTCTTCCTCCTTTACGTCTAAACTGTCAGAGAAAACAAAATATAATTTTGAAAGCTTACCTGAATGTAGGTCTTTAGGACTTCAACAGAAACCTCCTCCTTATTGCAAACAAACACAAATTCAATTTTAAATGAGATAATGTAGCAAAAAACGACCACCACCACCACAAAAACCAAAACACCAAAGCAGCAGGAAATACTTTCCAGACTACCACTGTTACACAGACACGGGGTTATTTGCTTATCCATGCTTCAGTAATGTACACATTCAAACAGGCTCAGCTGGAAGAACTGTTTCTCTTAGAGTATGATTAACGTGCATCTTCTGATCTGAAGATTTAGCGTTCCAAAGATTTTATTTTTCAGCAAGTAGGTAATACAGTTTTGAAGCTAATTGAAAAGGTACTATTTTGTTTATCTAATCTTCCCAGCTTACCATAGTTTTTTTATTACTTAGTAAATCCAATGTCAGGAGAATAGATGACTACTGCTATGTGCTATATGCACTGCTATTTTACAGAAAATTCTGATGTTCCTATATACGGGGGGTGATGGTGAGAGACTCTACATAGCACTTGGCTCATCCTTTATAGTCTATACTAAACAAAAATTCAACCATAGTCTGAAGAACTGAGACAGCCTTAGGCTAAGAATCAAGTGTTTATTATACTTCAGAGACATCATTTTAGTTTGATATGGTTATGCTGTGTGTATGCAGACTTATGTTTATACAAGAACAAGTCAGAGTGATATCCCTTGTCAAAGGTTTTAAAAATTTAAAGAAACATCGACTGAAATGTATTTACAATTCTTGTTCAGCCCACAAGATGGGTATCTCTTGTTGCAGCTGACAACTAAAAAAATGCAAAGCCATTGGACTGTCAGATGCTGCAAGATAGCAGCTCTAATTCCCAAAATAAAGCAAGGTGCCAGTCCACTTGTGGATGTTTAATTGATATGTATGTTACTACCGCTGACTCCAGTGCTATTAGTTCATAAATCACTGTCCTATTCCTTAAAGATGTCACTGGCAGTAGCAGCTACTGTATTCAGTCAGCTGAATACTGTATACAGTAGCAGCTACTGTATTCGGCCACAGTCAGTCTGTAAGCTGGAAAACGCTAAAACCACGCAAGTTGACTTTTGCCAAATTCCTATCACCATCCCTAAGTAATACAAAGCAGTGCAACATTCACTAAAAACAAGCTTGCCTTATTTTTGTCTTTGCACTTAGAGAAATCTCCTCAGGTACTGTTTGTATCAAAATTTTCTTTACCAGCAAGAATACTAAAAGCACGTATAAATTAGAGATTTTCATCTAAGCATATATACAAGTTGTACTCAAAGCATCAAGTAAGAAACATCAGGTAAGCTTGCACAATTGTCTCTTCCTTCTGTGGTCTACTGGACTGATCAAGTATTCTTCATGTAAATTCACCTACTCCAAAACTGTAGAGGCAGTAATCAACAGTTATTCATCATCCCACAAATGAATTCATGTAGGAAATTGCACCTTTTTGTTCCCTCTATTAAACAAGCTAACAACTAGTTCTACTGCACTGCAGCTTAAAGGTCTAGTCTATCAAACTTTGATTCCGGCTATAAAAATATATAGCTAAATGATAACTATAAAATAAATTTTGACAAGGAAATAAAGCAATTAATAAACATAAAAATAATCCCACCAGAACTGAAAGCTGTGTTTAAATCAGCTAGTGAAAACACACATTCCTCTTTTGCCAAAATAGGTTACATTCAAGAACTTAAGTTAATACAGATGCTTCTAAATTTTCCAGTAGTATTAAAATAGAGCTTCTCATTCCTTGCAATGGCCTCAGAAAAGAGTAATTGCAGCTACGTGACCCATCTGCGTACTTAGGATACAGTGGGTAGGTAGCTAGTAAGCTATACTTAGTGTATATTTGTAGAAAATACAACAGTTTTGGCTAGTACCAAAAGGAACTCATTACTTCAAGCAAAAGCATTCATGAGCTCCCAGCAATAAGTACAATTCCAAGGGCAGTGCCTAAGACCAGGTTATCTCGGCTGCTATGTATAAGCCCAACATTGAATTTTGAGTCAAGTCCTTCTCAACACAGGGCATATAAATAGTATCTATTATCCTCAAAAATATATTTTTAAAGCTGATTTGGAGGGGAGGAGATGCTCTTTTTTACTGCTGTCTCTAGGATCCAAGATCAACGAATTCACTACAAGCATGCAGCTCCTCATCAATCTGGTAGTAATTTACCACTACTGTACATACTTGAAGTATTTAAACACATTCATTCCTAATTCAAAAAGTAGATACTGCTATGAGAACAGATCACTTACCTTAGTTTGCAGGCCCAAAGTGCGGAAAAACAGAATAAGATGTGTCATGAAACGAAGGAGGTGCCCCGGCAGCACGCTTCTGTCTCTGGAGAGCCATCTGTTGAACTCTTCCATCAGACCTATAGCCACCAACAAGGTGTCTGTATTAGTCATATCCCAGGAAAAACACCTAAGAAACATTTCAAAACTATGCATCTACTCAGCAAATACAACAAAAGCACAGTAAAACAGGGCAGCAACAGCTTGAGAAATACTGAGCTGTTTGGCTTAACTATCTGCTGCATGCATTTTGTCACTTCTTAGAAAAAGCCACGGCAATATTCTCGCGTATATTCTGAAACATTTCCACAATTTCATGACTTCCTTGAAAACTATTTTGTAGGTCAAGCTGCAGAAAGTCCCTGTAATTCTTGATTAAAGAACCAGCTTAGCTTTTAGGTGCAGTTTGCCTACTGTGTGTTTCTAAAATCCGTTCACACATAAGTTTCTGGAAAGGTCACTAAAAATAACGTAGTCAGTTGACATTTAAAAGTCACTTAGGGAAAAGCTCACCATCCACATCTCCCAGTATAATGAATTTCTGAATCACATGATAGTGTTCTTGATTCTCCTCTATAACTCTCTGGGGAGGAGAAAAGAAAGTTCAAACTGTGAATAAAATCTTATAGCACAATATATATAAAAAGCAAACTTATAAATAAAGGAAAAGTTTCTGAGGGGGAAAAAAGAAAGCTATCTTATTTCAAAGGGTATTCTGCATAAAAAGCAAGAGAAAAGGCACCTCTTATCTCCATGTCAAATTACAAGAATATTGACAAACTGAAGAACTAGAATATAGATCTGTGAAGTTAATACTTTCATGGAAGAGGTCCTAGAATAAGGGCTTTTTGCTTTGAAGAGGAGAATGGAACTTAAGAGAATAGATTCCACAAAGTCATAGAAGCAGCAACATTTTCTATAAATCCTTAAAGAAAGGGCCTGTGAAACTTGCTTGAGGAGGAAGATTTTTCCCTAGAGGAACTAATGCATGAAATACAATTCAATTGCACTTGTGAAACTGCTGTGTGGTGTGAATAGCACCAGAAAGGCAACGGCAGCTGAGTGCATCTGGCCAACTGCTGCAAACTGTAAGCTGTCTGTCAGCCAGCCTTTGCCTTAACAGTACTTGAATCCATCATGTATAGTTACAATTTAATCTTAAAAAAATTAACATATAAGTTAAATATTTCATCTTAAATGAAATACTGTGTTTAAAGTAATACAGTCTACTTAAAAAAAATATATGCTTTTCAATTTTGAAAGACCTGTTCTGAAAACTAAGGAAACTACAAGCAATCAATCTTCACACATTTTAGCAGCGTTAAATGCGTGATTTACTTTGTCTGCTCTGCTTATCTTACAGCAATTCGCATTCCACTGTTTCTTCAGTACATGCAGTCAGTTTGGCAGATATGAGACACGACAAAACCTGTACCTTCTTCATCAATAAAAGGCGGCAGAAAAATCTATTTGAATTGAGTAAGTACACATTACAGAGATAGAAAACCTGTAATAAATCAGCCACTGTACATGTGTGAGCATTTCATTACATGGTGGAATAAAAGTACAAACTAGTACATATGTAAAAATAGTAAACAGCAAGGACAAACTGTAATTAATATATACCTTTTTGTCTGTTGCCTGAAGTTCTTCAAAAACTTTTTCTGAAGTCCAGCTTCAAAGTAGGAGAAAAGAAGGTAAAAAATATATATGTATATTCAAAATAATGTTTATGGATTTTTGTGAAAGGCTCCTTTGTTGAATGTAGGGACATAATTGCTACCTAGAACTTACTTGGTTTCTAAATAATCTCTAGGGAGCTCTTCCATCTCCTCTGTAGTCACTACTGACGTTCGGATTTCCTGCTCCACAAGAGTATCCACCATCACCCTGAAATATGCCCAAACAGTATCTTCCCAAGTATCACAAACTGGGAGAAGCTATGTATTTAAAAAAGAAAACAACAAAACAAAACAGAGCAAAAATTGTCAGACATGGATTCTGATGGTTCTCCAAACACATCCACTGTAATTCAGGACACTAAGAAGGTAAAGATTTTCTGCTCTATAGTTCTGTATAATTTTACAACGTCTTCTTCTGTAAAAGAACTAATAAACTTCAATCAATAGAAACTGTAAACATGCACTATTATCCCTTCTTTCCTATTGTGAATTATTTTTCACTTCTAACACACCATCCCAAGATGGGGAAAGGGAAGAGGTGTCAAGCTCCTTAAGTGGGAGAGTACCACTGATTAACAGCATGTAAACTTTTATGATATTGTCTGCAACTTTCCTCATTAGTCTTTAGAATACACACACACACGTACTTAAATTATACTTATATTGCCTACAGGAAAGCTGGGGAGGGGCTTTTTACAAGGATAGATAATGACAGAACAAGGGGTAATGGTTATAAACTGGAAGAGGGTAGATTTAGACTGGATATAAGGAAGAAATTCTTCACTGTGAGGGTGGTGAGACACTGGAACAGGTTGCCCAGAGAAGTCGTTGATGCCCCCTCCCTGGAAGTATTCAAAGCCAGGCTGGATGGGGCTTTGGGCAACCTGGTCTAGTGGGCAGTGTCCTTGCCCATGGCAGGGGGGTTGGAACAAGATGACCTCTAAGGTCCCTTCCAACCTGAACCATTCTATGATTCTATGATTCTATATACACATCTGTGTTTTTTGTGCTCTCCTTCTCCTGAGTAGTGATGTTTTATATACACAAATAAATCACTACTTAGGAGTAGGAGAGCACAAAAACACCTGGAGGATTAAAATTAATAAAAAGAGAGAACTACTTAAAACTAGATAGTGAAGTTTGGTTACAGAATAACATTGGGATATGCCAACTTGTCTAATGCTTGCAACTTAAAACACTGACAAATCAGAATACTGTGCCTGAGCAGAAAAGTGACTGTGTCAGCTTTTAGATAGTACTAAAATTAAAAACTAAAAATTAGAACTGGTTGTACCGAAAGCCAGCAAGAACAATGCTGACAGAAGTCCACCAGGTACATTTAACGAAGGCACGAAAATCCTACAGAGATCCCATCTACTAAAGCAGCACTGCCTGTCATTGTCACGATTACTGCATTTTTCAAAGCACATTAAGAAGAATGTCTGATGATGTTACTGCCACATATATGAAAGAAAATGCACAACTCTCAAACACCAGTTACTAGGAGGCCTGACGTACCTGCTTGAGGTTTCCACTGAGTGCTGCATAGATGGCTCTCTCATATCTATTAAACTGCTCCTAAAACAAACAGTTGAAAATTTACGCGTGAGTTAAAGACCATGTACGTTTAAATTTTATTAGAGATTAAGCCATTACAAAATATCCCATGTGTTTAAAACAAACAAACAGCTGGAAAACAATGTTTTCCTTTCCTATTCAACTGAGTCAAGAAAAAAGCCAGTGTCAGAAGTTTCACTTTCAACCAAATAAAAATGACATTTCATAAGCCTTAAACATTGGTGCCGATTATGTGGATTTCTCACTACAAGACAATACATTATTTCAGGAGTCCTCTTGGAAACATTAACTGCAAATCCTACGAGCAGCAAACAAAAAAAAGGTAGGTTTACTTAAAATCATGTTACTGAGTTCAAAGAAGCTCAACATTATACATGAATACCAAGCAAATCAACCTTATCTCACCTCTTCAGCCATACGCCAACAACACACTTTCCAAATGCACCTGTATGGATTCCCTTGAACAGGCTCCAGCTCCTTTCCTATGCACAAAGGATAATAATAATAAAAAAACAGTGCTATTAAAAAAAAAAGATAAAACAGTAATAAGGTAAAGTCTTTTCTGTTATTAACCCTATTCCAATCCCTTTGAAACTTCCTTATCAGTGCTTTGGACTGGACTGGAGGGTAGCTTTTCTGACAAGTCTGGTAAATGCCCATCTTAAAATTACAGTATTTTAAGCATTAGTTGCAGTTTAGCCTTGTAAAAAAAAATACTAGTTTTCACCACAACATATCTACACTATTTACATCTAGAAAACACAAAGTTAGGGGGCAAGTGAATTTTCATCTTTTAAGGAATATAAGTATCTAGTAGGTGCTGCTGCTTCAGTGCTTTCAATCTGCATGCCTCTGCGTGAGTGTGCATCACAGAGGGAAGAAAACCACACATATAACAGCAGGCTAGGTGGGTAGCACGCTAAAGAAGGCTAAGACACCAATGAATTGGTAAAAATAACGGGATATCAGGATTTGTAAAGCAGGAAAGCAGTATGCCTTCCAGCTCCAGCTGTGCTTAGCACTTAGACATGTTCTTACATCCTTCACTAAATCCTGCAGTCCAAATATTATAAAAGCATGTATTTTTCCTTATTTCATCTACATTTGCTGAACTCTTTAAGTCCTGCTATACCTTTTGAAAGCTAGATATGAGCCTGTAAGCAATAAAACGTTTGTTAGGTGGCAGAAGGTTCTCAGATATAGAAAAAATACATGCTGAAACATTATGTGATGGTGGTGAAGATCTGTATGGAATTCCTAGACATTTATTTCCTAGTTATTATGTTTGTTTTTCAAAAAGAAAGTGACTTTAACCTTCAACTAAAAGCATTTCCTTTATGTTTTTAAATGTGATCAACAGGCATGGTAAAAATAGTCGAGATACAAGAAAGGCCCTTAAGGTGGAAAGAAAGAGCTATTTCTCTTTGCTACAAGAAGTCCTCTGTCTTTTTTTTTTCTACGTCTCAAACGCAGATGGAAGTAGATACCTCCATTTAAGTTGGGATCATGATACAATTTCCATCCTTCCAACGTTGCAGCTCTCCAGGCCTGACCACACCGTTTGCATAAGCGTTGTGCCTGAAAAGTAATGGATTTTCTCAGCATTGGACTTCAAGGAAAAAACATTATTAAAATAGTTAATTTGTACAGAGAAAAAAAAAATAAGCACACAAAGAACCTTCAACCCAAAAGAACTGGAGGATTTCAAAGTAAATACAATGTCATCAGCGTTTTTCAACAAACGTTTTAGTTTCTGTCAGTACTTACTGCAGTATGATAAATATACTACAGCTACAGTCCCACCTCTACCAGCTTAGACAGCTTGTTTACTCTACTAGCTTATTATCTTGTTGCTCAGATGTCTAATCCATCTCTTCACCTACTTTTCTAATTGACACAGCTCTCCAAACCCCTCGTGCGCTGCTAAAAATAGCAGTTCTAACTTACCCCTGATATTCAATAGTCTCACTAGCTAACTCACTAGCACAAAGAGGTTTAATGCAAAGCTATTTCGAATAGCATGGAATGTAAAACAGAAACTGTACATGAAAAAAATAAAACCAACCTAAAACAAAGCTTGCATAGAATTCTTCCAGTTCTACACTCCTGAAAAGTCAGGTAAAGATGATCTGATTAGTCTGACTGGTACAGTTCCAACACAGACAAAACACCACGAACTGAGAGAAACTGCAATACGTGGCCTTGGTTTGTTTAGCTGAACTCCTTTCTCTTCATACTGGAAAGGCTGCAGACAGTCAGCCATTTCAGGAATAGCAACCAAAAAAAGAACAGGCAAACAAGTTGGTCCAGCTTAACTGCTGTATATTATCTATTTAAGGTAAATGAACCGAGCTTGCTTCTTGGTTTTAACTCTTTCAGTAGTGAATAAGCTGGTCCATGCTCATCAGATAGAAGGAACATCATAGCGCAATAACTGACATTGCAGATTTATATTCAAACCCCTCTGCAACAACATGGTCTTGTGCTCTTTCAGAAAATGAATGGATGTGCACCATGAGAGAACAGAATACTAGTAACTAACCATTTTCCTAAATCTTGGACATAAGAATCTCAAGGCCCTTTTCCTTTCCGTTATCCAAATATCATTACATAAATATAGAGCCTGAGCTTCCAGGCCTTCAGACAACACCACATTACAACTATTTATAAATCACAACTGAGCTTTACTCAGAGCTGCTTTAGGACCAGAACTGCCTGGATGTTACTCAGATAAGGGTTAAGGCAAAGTTCACGTGTCATATATTCTGTAAGACAAGGCAACAAGCAGAACTACAGTACAAGGGTGAATCGAGAAGAACAACATGCTTTCCAGAATATTTAGATAAAGTCTATCTGAAGCTTATGCTGGTTACCAAACAATAAAGGTGAAAAGCAAAAAGTAGAATGTCTGCCATGACTCTCCCTCAACTCCATTCAAATCATACAGCCAAGGGGATACTAGAGGAGCAGAGCAATTAGAGGTTGCTTAATTTAATGCTATTTCTAAGGAAAGCATACATAAAATCTCTCTCTAGATATAAGTATGTTCCACTCAAATATATTTAAAAGGAAGCCTACATGATAATCCACTGATTATTAGACATGCAATTTGGAAGCTCTTTGAAAAATCTTTGAAGAAAAAAGTGTTTGTTAACTGTTTTCATCTACTCCACACCTGAAATTACTTAACCAAATGCAAGAATTTTTCACTAATCACTACTAACTTAGCCGTCTATCACTATCTGTACTGGTAATTAATCTAAAACTAAATCCCTATAAACCAGAATTAAACAGACATTTTACTCCACAGCTTGTCATTAGCTTTAACAGTAAGATTTTAAATAAGTTAAACTATTTAGCCAAGAAGATTCTCAAACTTTCTGTGGCTTACCTCATCTGTCATCCCTGCTCTGATGAGAGTGAAGAGATACTTCAGCAACCTTGCATCATCTTCTCGATCCAAATCATCAAGAGGCAATTTCTGTCTTATGGGAGCATCTGGATCCTGCAAGGAAATAAGGCACCATCCATTCACACAATGCACGCCTGCTCTTCCAATATTTCCTGTCCTGTTTTACAATTTGGAGTTACATTTTCATGTTGGCACATGCTATACAGCCCACATAATATCTAGCATGATACTTCCCTGTCTTTCTTCTCTCATTCTCTTTAACCCTCTTCAGTTCCTATCAGAGGAAGTCACCGCAATCTGTTTACTCCACTGCCTTGTCTCTGCCCCAAACTTCTCATCTTCAAACATCCTCTCCCCTTCTGCCTCTCCACCTACCAGACTACCTATCCTTCTCTAACTTCTCAGAAGCCTTTTCACAGTAGCTGTACTTGCTTCCATTTAATCCAAATGTATTTTCTCAAGTCACTTTTCAATCAATGCCTTGATCACTCCCCAACTGCATTAATCTTCCACAACTGCTTTGCTGTCACAGAGATAATTCATTATCTCCTTTTACTAGACAGTCTTTTTTTTTTTCCCCCCTCGACTTCCTTCCTATCAGCTTTTACTATATTACTCTCTAGAAATGCCAGCAGGATTTAGTTTCACTGTGCTATTTACTGCATAAAGACAGCAAGCTCTTACTGCAAGGGCTTCCAAGCAGTTCTATAATTTTTCTAGGTAGGAACATGAGTTTGTTTCAGAGAAAATGTACTACCAAAGCCATTTATTTCACTAAATAGACCACAGGTACTTGTGCTAGGAAAAGTTACTGTTGAAAGGAAACAGAAGCCCCCAGATCCCCAAAGAAGTCCAGAAGTATCTTGGGCCATTAAGTCTTGTCCACTGCTGACTACTTTATAACATTTTCAAGCTTCCAATTAAAACAGGTGAAATTTCTTTCATCATCATAAAAAGCTTTTCCAAAATCTCATTCATCTGACAGATCTAATAATTTTATTTTTTTCCTTAATAGTCTGCATCTTCCAACTTCAATATTCACTAACATCTTCTCATCAGCTACTTCCTTATCGCTTCACAATTTCTGTACTGATTTTCCAACTTACTGTCTTGCAATTTTTAGATAGTACAACAATCTAAAAATTGGTGGAGAGCTGTGAAAATAGAATATATGCTCTGTCTAAATCAACTATACCCATTTCAAAACCAAGCCTCATATTTAAATAAAACTTACCAACTCTGTCACCAGAGCTCGAGAACTTCCCATGTATGTACCTAACTGTCGCTGTTTCAGGATATGTAGTGTATTCTCCCTGAAAACAGTGAAATGTTTTTGAGAAAAAAGCATTTCTAGCAAACATTTTAATAAGATACAAAATTAAAAAGTTACAGAAGAGATACTTGGTTTAGTTTGTGTACCAATGGGCAGTGTTACTGTTGTGAAAATGTGAAATTTCACTAGAAATGCAATACTAGAATCAATCCATGTGGCTTTGATTTCATTCAAAAGCATCCATTATTTCTGTCATTCATGTATTTGAACTATAAAGGGATTTCTCCATGAGCCAAATTTCCCACCAGCATTCAGTGTAGTCAGTAAAGGAAAGAAATTCAACTTAGAACGAACACACGATTCCAGAAGCCTGTACTAACCAGTCCCTAAAACCAAGTTTATACTAGGCAACTAGAATCAAAAGTAGGCTTTGGTCTTTTCTGACATAAAATCCATCACTGATAATAAAGATGACAATAACGACTTCTGCTGAAGGACCAATGACAAGTGATGACAAGAACTTGGACATGCAGAAATTTAAGCCAAAGAACTGAGCACCTCAGAAACATGTGAGGAGGGTTTTATCCAGACTGATCAGCAAGTGACCATCTCTTTTTGTTCCTCTTTATGAAAAATCAAGCTGTAATCCAGGTAAAGACTAAATTAAATTGCTTTGACAGCTTTCCTGCCATCCCCTCCTCCCAAAAGTAGGACCTGACTTTTGAGAGGACATACTTGAACTCGACAGCAGCTCAATTCTTACATCTAAGAATTTAAGGAAAAGTGAATGAAATGACCAACCTTCGAAAAGCCAGTATTTTTAAGAGTGACTCTGGACTGATTCTGTGTCTACTCCTGTAGAATCCTACCCTTGAAGGAAGCATGCATACAATCCAAGAAAGTCTGAACTCACCAATAGACAGATTTCGCATAAAACTCAATATTATCAGAGAAGTCCCCAATTTCATCCTTGGCAATGCTCTCCAGCCAATCTACCACCAGCTGGAATGAAATCAAATTGCTTTTTTAGAACAAACATATAACAAGCAACGTTTTAACTGTCTTCCTTTGTAGATCTTGTGACCTACAGAGTAAGGTGTCCATATCCTGAGACTAATCCACTTTAAGTATCTAGTACAAAGGTTGTTTTGGCACTTAATTTCTCTCAAGATGCTTCAGTTACTACAGTGTTACTTAATAGTTTTTTAATCACTAACAACAGTATCAGATGAGAATGCATCACATGAGAATAGCTCTCAGCCTTCCACCCTTTTCAGCTTAGCATGAAAAATGTTTCTGATCTTTAGAAACTAAAGAGCAATATTTCTATGCATACAAAAAAATAACATGCCTAGGTGAATGTAAAGAAATAAGTGTAAGAAACAGCTTAATAAAGTGCACAGAGCTCTCATTTTCTAAAGCGGCTGTAATGTTAGTCTCATAAACATTTCAATGTTTACTCATCTATTTCTATTCTCACCACAAAAATTTTTGCCATACCTGGCTCTGTCGAACAAGTGAATCTTTCTGAAACAAGTTGTCTACTGTTGTCTTTTCACTTGCACTTAAAACCTATTTAAGAAAAAGTTTATTACTACTTCATGGAAAAGAAAACTTACCACAGAAACATGAATATCAAACTGAACACAAATTAACATACAAATTTGCTACAAGTTCAGCATGCTACCTCTCCCTTCTCCCTTTTCAAAAATGGATGACAGTACACATTTGTTTTATTTGGATGATCTACATTCTGTCACACTAAAATCTGTAAAAATAAGACTGAGAATATAATTCAAATGTATGGCGACAGAATGATTTTACATAGCAGATCCACCAGTTCCACTGACTGCACTCATACTGTCACAAATCCCATTTGTTATATGTCAAAAAGCCCAGACATTTTCCCAGTTTTCACATGAACAATGAACATGAACAAGTGGAAAACCAAACGCACAGAAAAATATATACACCAAAACCCCGAGCTTTCCTTCTGGTCTCCTGCATTAATGTAGCTTTCTTACAACAAAAGCAGAACAATACAAGCATTTTCCTACACAAACAAACAAAAAAACCAACCAACCAAAAAAAAAACAACAAGAAAACCAAACAGATAGGAAGAGACTTTTTTTGGCACAGCAGAGTTTAATTTAAAAGTACTGACAACCTAGCCGTGGGAATCATAGAGGAAGTTATTTCATGACAGAAAAAAGCAACTCCAATCATAAATTTTAGAAAGGCAGAGTCACTTTACTTATTGTTTTGTCTTCCTAAGCATATTCTGGCAGCAAAGACTGGAAGTACTGCATTGACACAGACAAGGAGACTACAGCTGAAACAAGAATGCTCCAAAAATTTGATTTCTCTTGAGATAAATTGGATTCAGGATTGTGCAGTACAAGACAGCTTGAGACCACATGTTTGTCCAGGCAAAGCAACATGATCTCTGCCCCAGGGAACATTATCACTCCCAATGCATCTTTTAAGAAGAAATGTATAGTTACTTCCAGTGGATTTTCAAAGTGCATGGGAAATACTTCATGAAATAAAACAAAGGAAAGTTAATATAAATTTTTAAACTAGCATTTTCAATTTAGAATTGAATATATAGTTAAATTCACTTTTCACAATATGTGAAATAACTTATCACGATAGAAATCAAATTGGTCTCATCCTTGTTTACACTCTTTTACCTTTGAATTTTGAGTGGCTGTATTACAGGGATTATTAAAAAGATAAGATGCAAGCATTTAGCTTTAAAACATACCCCTTAAAACAGTAATAATACTTTCCCCCCTCAAGCTTACTGTGATTTCAAATGCAGTTTCATCTTCCAATGCAGACTGTATTCTGTCTCTAGAAAAAAAAGTGCAAAACCTTAATAAAGAAAATTCAGGAGAAGGCATAATATAAGCAAAAGAGCTTAAAAATACCTTAACAAAAGTGTTCTTTTATAAAATGCTAAAGTTAAAAAAGTACCAGTAGGACCATTAACACCTTTCAACTTCCATAAATAGATAATAAACAGGGATCGTTGTCAGCAGTTCCACAAACAGACAACAAATAGCATTAAATTGCTTTACTCCATATTTACAATCTCACACACAATATATCTAAGAAAGTTAGCTCAGCGCAAAGCGATAACAAGTTTTTCAAAGAAATTACCTGTAAAGTGAGGACAACAGTCTCCACGTTACCATCTCCTGCTTGAGAAGCCACAAGACACTGGCGGTTTTTGAAAACTTTTGCTGTCCAGGAGTTGCTCTGTAAACTATTTTCCCTAGTATATTCACCTGGAGTAAATAAATGAATACATAGTTAATACTGCCCATCATTTTAATTTCTTTTCCCTAAGCCACTACAGTAATCTTCTTATTATCTTGAACAGTTCTTCAACAACCAACATTGTTTCTGAGCAGGTAAGTGGTACTCCATGACGTAAGCTCCCCTAAGAACGTTAAAAAAAAGTTACACTACCTAGAGCCATAAGACAAGGGTTTCTTGCAAACTTTTTGGCAAGGCATTGTACAAACTCAGGATTAAAACAGCTTACCCAGATCAATTAAAAACCAACAGAAGACTGGAATGGGGGAGAAGGCAACCACTTTAAAAACTGTTTCCAAACACATCAACATCAAATGTAAAGTCAGCCCTACTGCTATTTGTGACACTATTTATCAGTGTCTGAAAAATGTCCTTTCCTTTCTAGCTCTGGTAAACGAAGAAGTCCAAACTGTTCATTACCACACCATTTACAATTTCACCAAAAATAAATTTGATAATCTTTCCCTATATTTATTATGAACAAAACTTAGGCAATAGTGTCTTCTCCATCAGAATCTAGTTCCAGAGTTCCTGCTACTTCTGAGACCTGCCCTAAAATCTTACATTTTAGGAATACTCAATTTGCCAGGCATTGATTTATTCATCAGTTTTTAAGTGGGAGCTGAGCAACAGACTGGGAGGAAGAATGAGGTGTACCACCATCACAGCCTTATAACCACTAGAAAAGCATGATCTTGTTCCCTTCTATTATCTCTCACAAAATATGAAAAGAGTTCATGGCTGTTAAGAGCCATTGCACTCATTGCAGGTGTGAGCAGTATGAGAGCTCAGGGCTGTCCCTGTAATAAACAAATTTGTATAGAACAGAGCTAGGAACTTTCTACCAAAAAAGCATTTTCTTAAGACTTATAAGACTGCAACCAGCTGGAAGATTTAAAAAGTCTATGTCAAACACTGTGACTTCTCAGCTTACAGAAAAATAGCAGTATAACCTACAGAAGGGACTGTAAATTAAAATAAAAAATATGAAAACAACAAGCAAACTACTTACCTGACTATTACATATACTTTCATACTCATCCACAAGATCAAAAATGGTAGTTGATGTATGCTTCAGGAAGGAATGCAGAAAATCTGAGTACATGCTCATAGTAGCTAGAACGTATGCAAAAAGAAAGCCATATAAGGCACAACGTGGTTAAAAACCCCAACACTAGAAAAAAAAATAAGTTCTTCTGATGACAAGGCTTCTCATTGTTAACAGAAGTGAAGACATCAATATGAACTGTTTATACCTCATAAAGTCAGCAGAATTTACCAGCTAAGACAGTAAGATGTACAGAAGCTAGGAGATAAGTCAAATAATTATAGAACATTTGCTGTAAATCCGTCATCTGAGAATTTTAAAGACAAACCTGTTTGTGTGACTCCACAGAGCCAATCCAATTTGTCTATTACATCACCACAGCGTCCCATTTGTGTCATCACGTTACACAGAAAATATAAACTGGCAAAACTCCAATAACTGGAAAAGTTAACTTTCTGAACTTTTTAAACTGGCCTGTTTTTGGCACAGAAATATCTAAGCAAAAAAACAAACAAGAACATATATATGTGGTCAATTATGATGAAAACTTCAGATCATCTCACCAGCTTCCCCAGGATCATCCTCACGTAACAGTACAGCACTCATGGTGACATCTTCTGTCATGTCTAGATTTGTAAACATTCCTGTCTGCTGAGGTGAGAGCATTGCTGTCCAGCTGCTTTCATCCAACTAAAAGCATAACAACAACATAAAGAGGATAAATAGCAATCTGAGACTACTACAAGCCTAGCTCCAAGTTTTTTCGTTCTGTATGAATGGTGCAAACAGAGCAACTCTAAAACTTAGTAATGAAATAACTGCCTTTAGATAAGGCACAACTACGTCTTTAAAAAACTGCTCTGAAAATATTAAAATTTTAATCTGGAAAAAGGAAATTCTCTTTTTCCCCCCAGGAAATAACTAACGTATAAGCTAATCTCATTGGACTTTGCATTTTAAATGCCAGTGTACCATTTTTCACCTTAAAATAGACTGTGAAAGGATGGAGTGATGTGTTTATTATGTTTAACATTTACTTAGTATTCTGTTGAGTATATTATAAAGGAGCTGTGAAAAATTAAAGAAAATAGTTAGAATTTAGATCAGAACCATTTACTGCAGTCTTTCAGCCTTTGTGGTGGATTGCTCAAAACCATTGACTGAATGAAGTAATATATCTTTAAAGAGAAAACACAAGAATACTGAAGTGGGAAACAAAGACAAAGCTGTGCGAAAGCTCAGGGAGTAGCTCAGGGGAAGTATTTGATAGCGTATCTGATAGAAGGCAGCAAAATGGCCGAAAGAGGAGACAGACTGTACATACACTGCACAAACAGGACAGCTTCCTACATCTGTTTTCACAACAGCAATCGCTTTCTCAGCAGCAATTAATGCCATACCAAGACCCAGAGACACGACAACAGTGGATTACTTCTGCTGACTGTTAGAATGGTCCCACCCAAACCAGAAAGAACAGGGTACGAGATGACATTGCTGTCAAGTCCCTTAAGCATATCCATATACCTGTTGTTCTTCCTTTCATGCCCCAGTTTCTACCCACAGTACTTCTCTTGCCTGATTTCACTCTGCTGTTATTGTCCTCTAGCCAGCCAGAACAGAATGCTATAACACTCTAAAACGTTCAGACAACTGAGTAAAAATAACAAGAAACTCAGCTCCAGAAAAACTGTATCAGCTCCCCGTGGGGAACACAAAAGGGTCTGATGAGTGCTGTAATCTACCAGCAAGTGAATTTCCACAAGACATAATTTTAAATCCTTTTTCCATCAACCTCCTGTGAAAGCTTTTGTCTAGTCCCAAGTTTCTTCCTGCTAAACTATACTGGATTCAGGTCAGAGCAGTAAATGCTAATCTAAAATGAACTTTACTCACAAAACACTATTTACCAAAAATCAAGAGGCTCTGAATCAGAGGAAGAGTGCTGCTGCTAAGAACTTTATCAATGTCGATCAAGGGTCTATAGGACCCAGAAGCCTTCAGCTTAAAGAAATAAATGGGCTGTAACAAACTACAGAAACAATCAAAAGGGAGAATTCATTAAAATGCACATACAGAAACATATATTGTTTTGAGTCAATTTAAAAATAAACAGAGATAAGAGATTTTAGATGTCCCTACTGATGACTTTCCTAATCATTGTTTTTCCAAAGATGTTACAGTAGACAATAATTAACGTCATCTGAAAAGTAATCAGGAAAACTTGCTCTTTGAAGTTCAAACATTAGCATTCCAATGAAACATAATACCGAAGAGTGCTAAAATAAGAAAAATTCTGAAGGTTCAATTTGATGACAGAATGATCATCTTTGAAGAATCTGTAAACAAGCGAAGTCAACATTTTTGCAGTCACAAGCTGATGTTTTAAGGACTAGCTTAACATATATGGTGTGTTTAAAAAGGCCTTAAAACCCTCTTCGTTCCTCACTGCATTCATCTCAGAGAACACCACAGTAATAAGTAATATGAGGAGCAAACTGCAATGGAAGTAGTAAGAACTGTAAGCTTGTCTCACCTGCAGTTTGTCCCTGGTGCAAACTACACGAAAACACCACAAACTTGTAGCTTACTCTAAGTTTCACAGCAGCTACACAGAAAAACATGCTCTAACCATCTTACCATTGACTGGTTGCCGAGCAGACCGGAAGTCTGCAGAATCAGAGGAGATTTCCCTCCTGTTCCCAGGATGGTAGACACATCTGTTTGCTTCATGGAGCTTCGAGACAGCGCAGCGACTGGAAGACAGAGAGCCTTTTCTGAACACAAAGTGCTAAAGACCACTATGCTCTATTAACAGAGACTGATGTGTTTATGAAATCCTGCTCAGTCATGCAACAGACAAACTGACCTGATGGAGATATAACTTGCTCCCATCCATAACTAATTCCCTTCCATCAGAAGGCTTGCATGAAATCCACAAATGCCAATTGGAAAAGAAATACAAATCTTAGGCCTAATAACACTTTGAAGTAATGAGGTTAATTATGAAACTTGATAGCGTATACATCCAGTTAAGCTAGGGTTATATAAGCAGCATTAACTAAGTCTGAAGCATTCTCAAGCACTAATCTTCCAAGCAGAGTACATGTAAAAGTAAAAACAAAGTCATACTGTCATTTCAGTTCTATTGAGAATCACAGAATGGCTTGGGTTGAAAGAGACCTTAAAGACCACTCAGCCCCAACCCCCTGCCATGGGCAGGGCTGCCACCCACCGGATCAGGCTGCCCAGGACCCCATCCAACTCGGCCTTTAACACCTCCAGGGATGGGGCACCCACAGCTCTCCGGGCAGCCTGTGCCACGGCCTCCCCGCCCTGTGAGTAAAGAATTTCTTCCTAATGTCAATTCAAAATCTCCCTTCTTTTAGTTTAATATTGTTACCTCTTGTCCTATCACTACACGCCTGACATAGTCCCTCTCCAGCTTTCCTGTAGCCCCCCTTCAGGCACTGGAAAGCCACGATGAGGTCTTCTTGAAGCCTTCTCTTCTCCAGTCAGAACAAGCCCAGCTCCCTCAGCCTGCCTTCATAGAAGAGGTGCTCCAGCCCCCTGACCAACCTCGTGGCCTCCTCTGGACCCACTCCAACAGCTCCATGGCCTTCTTGTGCTGGAGGCCCCAGAGCTGAATGCAGTCTGTTTATAAGCATATTACTCGTTTTAACTATGTAATAAAGAACAAAAGAAGTCTTACATGGCTGGCGAAGCAACGAACTGGGTGTCCGGGAAATCAGCGGGCCTCTGGGTGTCATGCCACCAATGCTGTCATCCAAGGATGTAAAAACTGATGGATTAACAAGTTAAGAAACACTCCTCAACTCTACGCAAAGTGAACATGAACACCTAGAAAGGAAGAAGATTTTGGTGGGACTCAAAATAATAAGGATTACACATCCTGTCTTTCAGACTAAACTTCAAAGTCCCACTAAGTCATCCTGAATTACACAGTAAAATGTTTCATCAGAAGGTTAAAAGCTGGAAGGCTAGAAGGGACACTCCAAAATAAAGTTCAAAAACACGAGCATGACAGGTCTGGAGTGCCTTGATTCTCATAACTGCTTGGATACAAGAGAATATTATGCTCCGTGAGGAGCTGCTGCATCCTGCATAAACCATAACAAGAAAATCCAAGAATGAATGCATAAAGAAAGGAGTTTTCTCTCCATTCCACAATGCTGATGACCAACAATAAGGCAAGGGACTTCAATGTTCTAGGTATGGCTTACTAAGGAGCAGCAGTGTAAAAGTTTCAGTGTCCTGTCTCATGTCAGTTGCCAGGTACATCGTGATTCCGACCAACAATACGATCAGGGCCAATATCCCACTGGTTTTATTCTGGTTGCAAAAAAACCCCACACAACAACAACAACACCATCAACAAACCAAAGTGGAAGGATGAGCAAACGTACTGATTCCTTTGCTATCATTATCAGAAAAACACCATCATATTAGCTGCCAGATTATTTGAGATTTTTTCTTATTGTAAATAATTGGGGAGAAAAAGGTTCTGTGGAAATTAATCTATGTCTGTGCGTGTCTCTTGCTGTTACTGTGGATGGGAAGTTACGATGTCTTGAATAAACACAATGCCATGATAATAAAATGTATGCAAAACATCATTAAGAAAAATAATATTTTAATGGAGAGATGAAAACTCACGAATGGAGTTGGCTATGGCTCACGTAGTTCTCTAGGCTGACATCAACCTGAGTTCCTAAGACTGTGAAAAATTATAACACCATGCTACAGAAACATGAGGTCAGTACAGTGGAGTACTGTGTCCAGTTCTGGGCTCCCCAGTACAAAAAGGACAGGAATCTCCTGGAAAGAGTCCAGCGGAGGGCCACAAAGATGATAAAGGGCATGGAGCATCTCCCTTATGAGGAGAGGCTGAGATCTGGGGCTGTTCAGCCTGGAGAAGAGCAGACAGAGAGGAGAGAGAATTCCCACTCAGATGAAACACTATTCTGTGACAAGGCATGTTTTTCCATCTCTTGGCTTATTCCTAAGTTCTCCTGTAAAGGCCAAGTAATGCACTGTGCTGCTGAAAAAGCACGAATACAAGCACTTCGTAAACACAGCAAGCAACAACTAAACAGAAGGTAAAAAGCCTCTGCAGAAAAAGGATACTAGAAACTCTTTTCTGAGAGCTTTGCTTCCGGCCAGGCCTGGCCATGTCTGTATCTCGGGGTGATAACATGTCTCCAAAGCCGTTTCTAGAAAACAGAAGTATAGGCACAAAGTAAGCAAACGGATCCAAGCAAAACATGCAGCAAGATTACGACGTGACTCTCTTTTGCCTAGTCCTTTCTTTCAAATGCTAGTAACTTCACAGCTTAGTTCAAAATCCCAGTTAAAAAGGAAACAGCTTTCTCAACCAGCAAGCTCTGAATCAGAAGTCCAAACGTCCACCCTGTCCATTAACAGCCATCACAAACAAAACCAAAACCAACCAACCCACCAGTGTTAGAGTGCTGGAAAAAGAGAACACTACATAGCAATTAATACAAAGCAAGCAATCCTTTATTCTTGAGAAAAAAAATGTACCAAAGATGAAAACTATAAATTTTGATCAAAGTCTTATATAAACACAATGTAACACTATTCCACTAACAACTAGGAGAAACTTGGAGGGAAACGTTGTTTCCAATGTTAAAGACACTTTTTGAAGTAACACCACAACTGAGAAATGTAAGTGAACTTATATTAAGTCACATCTAATCTTAGTCTTGATGTCATTTCCTACACATAACATAGAATCACAGAATGGTTTGGGCTGGAAGGGGCCTTAAAGCCCCCCCAGTTCCACTCCCTGCTGTGGGCAGGGACATCTCTCACTACACCGGCTTGCCCTGGCTGCTACATTGCTCACATCGAGCTTCTCATGCAGCAGAGCCCCAGGTCCTTCTCTGCAGGGCTGCTCTCCACCCGCTCACCCTGCACTGATGTTTGGGATTGCCTCACTGCGCTTCCTCAGGTTCACAGGATGGCTGAGGTTGGAAGGGGCCTTAAGGACCATCCAGCTGCCCTCCCTGCCCCGCTGCCAGTCCTCTGCTGATGCAGCCCAGGACACCGTTGGCCTTCTGGGCTGTGAGCACACTCTGCTGGCTCATGTCACGCTTTTCATCTGCCAGGACCCCCAGGTCCTTCTCCATAGGTCTGCTCTCAAGGAGTTCTTCTCCCACTCTGTACACGTATCTGGGACTGCCCCGGCCCAGGTGCAGCGCCGTGTACTGCCCTTGTTGAACCTCACTAGGTTCCCGCGGGCCCACGTCTCGAGCCTGCCCAGGTCCCTTTGGATGGCACCCTTTCCTTCTGTGGGGCCAGCCGCACCACTCAGCTTGGTGTCACCAGCAAACTCGCTGAGGGGGCACTCGATCCCATCATCGGTGTCACTGACAAAGAGGCCGAGGAGCACCGCTCCGTGCGGGCCCGCCCACGGCCCTCGGGACAGCACCCGCCCGCCCGGCGCCCCGACCCCGCGCTGAACGCTCCGCCCGCCGCCAGCGGCGCCGGCCCAGCCCACAGGCAGCACCGCCCCCACCCTCATGGCGCGGCGGAGGGCAGCTCGGAGCCCCGGCCCCGCCGCCTCTTCACTCACCTCTCCACGGCGGCCCGGCCTCCGCTCGAGCGTTCCCGCCTCCGCCCGCACGGCCCCGGCCCCGGAAGCAGAGGGAGAGCTTCCGGCCGTGCCGGCCGGGGCCGCGCCTGCGCGCTGAGGGCAGAGCGGGCCCGGCTGAGGGGAGGGCGGGGAGGGATGCAACGGGCGCAGCGCGACTGTGCTGTGCCCGTCTGCCGGGCGCTGCCGGCGCGGTTCTTTGGCGTGTGCTCCTGTGCGAGGAGAGCCGTCCCCGCGGCACTGCTAGCGCAGGCGGGCAAGCTCTGCTCCAGGCAGACCCGGAGCGCATCGGTCAGGCGGTGAAGTTCCCCTAAGACCCATAGGGCTGAAGTTGTCCCTCTATAATACGAACTGCTGTGAAAGCCCCAGCGTCAGGCAGCAGCCTCCGTGACAGCACGGAGCTCCTCGCAACCCCACGGAACTTCTCAGCACGTCCTCACGGAGCAGTGCAGCGTGGCTGTCCCTGTGCTGCAGTGCTGCACTTGGGAGTGGTGCGCACGCTGGTGCCTGGCTGTTCTCTGGCACCAGCTCCAACTCCCGGGCTCGTCCTTTCTCAGGGCAGAAAACTGGAAACAAATGAGAGGTGCGGTAAAAGAGAAAACGCTCTGCTTGTGTGCCACCTCAGGTTTATTCAACGGACATGAAAACAAAGCAAAAGAAATAAGGATGAAGGGAAGCCAAGAAGGCAGCGTGCAACACACGCTATTTCCAAATAAGAACAAAAAAACAAGCAGCCCCAAACACAGCTGTAACAGAACGTGAAGGATGCAGCAGCCTTGGGAGAACTTCTTTTAGGATATACAGCCTCCGAATGCAGCACCCTGCCGTCTCCAAGCTGGCTCCAGTGAGGGCTGTGTGCAGGGGCAACAGGCAGTGGTTTTTGACAGAGAAGAAAAGAATTAAAAAAGGAGGAAAAAAACCCTACAGTCCCATGCAAGCATCTTACACTTCCAAGAAGCAGAGAAGTATAGATCTTTAGCATAATATAAAGGACTTTGAATTATAAGATGGATTTATAAATCGCCACTAAGTTTCATGTATTTGCATCAACACTGATCCTAACAGCTGCCACGTTGTCAGAAGTTTAAGAACTTATGACGGAGTTCCACACTTACAGGGTCTCGTTGCTCACCCAGCACTGCTGTCACAACGGGGCAGCTGTCCCACCAGGGAACCTGCTGCTCCCTACTAGCTTTCTGTGAAGTTCAGGGGGTTCACAGGATGTACCTGATTAAAGTAAAGGATGCGCTACATGAAAATTAAATAATTAACTCAAAACTCTAATTAGCCTTTCTAAAATGTTTTAACAGTCTTAATTCAGAGCCATCGAAAGCAGTAGCGTGAGAACGTTCTTGTGTGAAGTGTGACAGCAGCACAACTGCATCAGCTGAGACGTCAGTGCAAAGAGCACCATGGAACCTAGGCCATACCTTGTGCCCCTTTGCATGAGAAGAAAAAAATTTCATGTTCTCATTCATCTTTCCTCAGTCAGAACACATTCATTGAACTATTTCTTTTAAGTTAGAAAAAAGGTTCGCTTACATTCCAACTATTCTTAACAACTGAAGTGTTCACATGCTTGCTTAAACACCTGTGCTGACTCAAAAGTTTCCTGGAAATCTCACCCAAAACACACTTTCTTTCCTGTGAGTGCACCCATTGAGGAAGCTCAGCTAAATAATTATTTTTAATTAAAAAGGAAAAAGACAAATTTGTCACTGTGCATCTGAAAAGCATGCCAGTGGTGCCCAAGGTCTTTGTCGTACTGGCCTCATTGCAAGCAGTGAATCCAGTTTATGGGAGCTGTGTTTAACATGTAGATTTTTGTACTGAGTGCGAGTGAATGTTAGTGAATCCTCCCTGCTAGATTTAAAAGTATAAAGATGCCACATAATACAAAAACGGAACGTATACTGACCAAATAAGGAACTGTAACTTCTACTATGATCTTGCTCTGTATCTGAGATTGCAAGAACACCCCATTCCTACTCTACCCTCCCCCACGTTATCATAGCCTGAATAGTTGCACAAATTAATTACCAATTACACTGTTTTTCAAATGAAAGAATTCACCTCACACCACAGTCTCAAAGAAAATAAATCCTGGTGGCAGTGAACTTTTTTAAAACAATGAAACTGTAGAGCTTGTTATGCAGAACTAATATTTCTTGAGGCCAAAGTGAATGCAGTGGAATTACGAAGACATTCCTTTCTCCATTCACAAATCTCTCCCTAAAGAATATCTCATTGAAAAAAGGAATCCACCCGCTGCCTGATGACTCAGGATTCTGAAAAATAAATGGTTTTAGAGGGTATTTTAAAAAAGACGGAACACCCACACTTATCTGATTTCTGAAGTCCAGATATTGCAACACTGAGAACACAATACTCCAAAACATCTTTCCTTATACTTCTAAGAACATAGTTTGTGACAAGTATTATTCTAGAGTTTTACTGTATAGAACAGAGAAGTTAAATTAGGCTTAAAGAATCTTCAAGTTTTCATAAACCGTTCAAAGCAAAGCATGAGTTGCTTGAGACTCAGAAATAAGAGGAGCTCTGCTTTTCTAAAGCTGCCTTAGAGAACTATATACAACTACACTGTTAGGTATTTGAGCAATTTTTTATTTGCTTTCATTCTTCTCCTCATACACCGGCAAGATGAAATAGCTGTAAACTGGAGCATAACTTAACGCTGCTGGGATAGCAGTTTAACATTGGATAAAAAGCTTTGTCTACGCTGATGTTTGGCTGCATCTTCAGATTCCAATTCAAAAAATAAGAATTTCAGACAGCTGTATACAGATTACCCTCTGACAATTGACGCCTAGAAATAAATTTCCATTGTTGCTAAGTCTAAGCTGAAGCCTATCAAGAACGAGTTCACTATTGTGGGAAGATTTCTCCCCCTCAAGCTATCCCCCAAACTGGGGAAAACTAGATCTGGGAATAAATCCATCAAGTTTGACTCATCCATAATTCTAGTTTTTTAAAACAAGAAAATCCTCATCTTTAGTTTACCCATGAGGAAACAGCAACTCTAATTACAACAGTACAGGAGAAAAACACACAGCTTTAATCAAAATTCCAGCAACACTCTCCTCCCACCTCCCCTTTCTAGCATTGCAGTATCAGTACATATTTTAAACAAACTTAACATCTAACTCTACAACACTTTTCCAGAAGTTAGGTTTTCTTATGCAGAAGAGCAGTAGTAGATTGAGTTTACAGTGTGTTCATCTGAAAACATCTCGCAGTCTCAAAATATTCCCCTAAGTTAGGCAAGTAGACATTCATTTCACAGAATAATTTGAGAATGAAGAAGGGCGTTAGTAACAAGTTGTAAGAAAGAAATGTATACTGAAAAGTCCTAATAGGAGGAGTGCAATTCCATTAAGTATTTCAGAACATAAGCATTACCTTTTCCATAGAAAGCTCAGTCATTTAAATACTGACATACACCAGTTTCAGATTAGGTTGGGAAGAAAGCAGCCAACCTTTGTGCGTGCTGTAAGCATAGCTAACTTTACAGGCAGTAATACACGTGCGTTAACACCGGATTTGGAAAATCACTGCATTCGTTTTCTGAAATGAACGATGCAGGTTTTCATCCAAAGCCTTATGGTAAGTGTTCTGTTTCTATACAAGTAGTTCAAATGTGAACTTCTTAAGTGTTGGTACGCAAAGCAGTCATCCTGAAGACACACAAAAGTTCTCAAAAAATTTCAGCAGACAGGATTCTTTTCTAGAACTAACTGCTCACATAGTTCCAATTCCTGGGAGGAACTGAACGTTCACTTCCTCAGTGGGAAGAGCTTCTTATAGTGTAATTACTTAGATACGAAGAAAATTGTTTCATTCTTTTTTTCCCCCCTTATGCTTCACATCCATCACTTCCACAGCATTGTTTTGCCAGGCATCTTCCCTTTAACAACTGGGACACCATTTCCTTTAAGGCTGCTTAAGTTTTCCAGGAGAAAAATAGGTTTTTTTGTTGTTGCCCTAAGATTTATTGATTTGCAAGTCTGGCCTGAGTTCTAAATTCTGATGAAAAGTGTATTTCACTTCTTTAGCAGAATTTTTAGATGGTAAAGCTCAGAGCTTCTGAAAATTCTAAACTTTCCTGTGGCTGGATCAAAACCCACTACTACCTCTAACACTGAGACATATGTTTACTACTCCACTGAGCAATCAAGAATGCTTCAGAACAGAGCTCTCAGTACAAAGCCCAATGTTCCCTATAATCAATACTTTTTGGCTGAACGCTGAGACCAATTAGGGCCCCCTCTGATGTTATCAAAGGATTTTCTCTCCATCCCACTCACTGCCATCTGTATAGCTGCCCAGAAGAGAAACACATTAAAAAACAAATAATAATGACAACTGGGACACAAAAGTATTCTAAGATCTGAGTAAGCAGATGTTTGAAAGTGAAAGGAGGAGAAATACTGATTTGCTTGTCAAGGAGGAAGGTATCTAGTGAAAAAAAGAACTAGAGCATCCACTGCTCCAGCCTCACCTACCCTGGGGACCAATCAAGACGCACAGTATACCAAAATATATAGGGATCATCAGCCATATGTTCTGGTTTCCGATGACAACGGGAAAGAAATTTCAGTCTTAATTCCAACTCTGCACGGTGAAAGACTGTACTACCTCCATTAAACAATGGTGGTGATTGACTCCTACTTTGGCTAACAAAGTAGCTAATACTCAGAATCTGAGATAAAATAAACTGACTGATTTTGCAGGAATGAATTTGAACAAGCTCTGATAATTCTGCGGCAGAGGTAAAAAGAGGAACCAAGTATTTGGTTGTGATAGTTTTCACAGGCACCGCCAAGATCAGAAGATCAGCCGTAGTCCACGCATTCCACTGTGCATCTGTTAATACTGTTGGACTGTGAAGTCTGCAAAGCTACACTTAATACTGCAAGAATGCTTTTCTAAAGATTTCCTTTCATCCAGAAAAATCATATTTTCTCCCAAGATACATATTTTTTCCTTTTAAATCTACACTAAGTCAATTTTAACAATGAATTCTTCCTGGAAAGAGGGAAAACAGCAGGCAACATTTTCTTCTTCGTTTCCTAGAACAGCCACTGATGGTCTAACTTTTGAAAACATACTTTTCTGTAAGACTTTTTTTCTGTAAGACTTGCTCCCTTACATTAGAATTTCAAATACTCTATGTCCAAAGCAGTAAATGAAGTTTCACTCTGTCAGAAATTCTTCCACCCTAGCACATGTGATGCTACTAGAAGTATCCATGGCATGTATTTGTCAGAAGACAAAGTGATAAGAGATCCTTTTTGTCCTGTGATGTGCGAGTCTGCACTGTGCAAGAGATTTAAATCAGTATTTACTAGCTCTACTAAAACACAAAACATTCAAGTAGTATATAACTGTAATGCAAGCCCTTGCATGGCAATCCAAATTTATTGAACTACTGATGCTAAGTCATACAAAATTGCACCACTTTAATTAAGGCTTTTAGTTTACATTTGGCCACCTCAAAGCAGTTGTAACATTAGGTTGGTCAATTTAAATACTGTGGCTCCCTGTTGGATATACACACAATCTTTACACCCAAACGTTAATGCATACAAAGCAACAAGGCATTGTTAAATAAATCAGCAAAAGTTAATTACTGCAACTTAGGCCCTGTGACCAATTACACATGATTAAAATTACTTCCCACATTCACATCCACAGTACTCTTCCACCATTTAACATCTCAACCAAAACGTTACACATGTAAAACAATCACTAACAGGCAAAAGTACTAAACCTGTATATTTGGTATTGCAAATACACTTATGCATGAGCAAGCAAGGGAATTCACAGTGAGAATCTACAGCTGCAGAAGCCCGAAAATGATTTACAAAAAATTGTTAAATCATTAAAAAATCGTTTTAAAATATACACTTCTTGTTGTAGACCCCCACTGTACACACAACTATAAACATTGTTCCCTATGTAAACAAGGAAAAGGAAACATACAATAAAAGGTTGAAAAGTCTGGACATTTCCTTCCCAACAGATATTAAAGGCCATGTCTTTAGTCAGACGTTATACTGAAAGGACTCTTAAAGACTAGGTCACTGTCTCCACAGGTTTTTCCTAAAATTAAAAAACTATATAGCTGTTGTGTTAATCAAAGCGCTTTTGTACAATACGATGATGATGATCCTGTATTTCTTTAAAAAAGTTACAATAAGCTACAAATACCGATGAAGCAAAGTTATCTGGAGTAGTCTATATAGGAGCTCTTTGGACTTTCTTTTATTATGCTAAAATAGTGGTGCTTTTAGGATTTACATTATTGTACTCTCCAATAGAAAGTGGGGATTGTTGAAGTATACAGTACACAGTTTTCATACATGTACAACATTGGTGGATGAACAATGTCTCTTATCAGTAATACTGGATGTAGGCTCTGGTTTTACCAGTTGCATACACTTAGAATATTTATAAGTAAAAATCTCTCGTGACACTGGAAAGTGATTAGAATGTGCAAACTGATGTAGTAGCTTTCATCCATTTCTTAAAGGGTACCACCACAGGAAAGTCCATTTAAGATGTTGGTAGGTTTAATAAAGTTGGAATGCTGGCACTGTTGAATTGGGCAACAGTTCTTCAGACCTGTAACAACAAAAGAAGTTAACAATGAGACACAGTTGTTATTACTCTTTAGTTAATACAACTGAAGCAGGAACTAGCAAAGTTCTTAGTAAACACACTCAGAAAATAACCTGATCACTTTTCCTCTACTAATATCATCTCCACTGTACACAGACAACAACAGCTCATCTCGATAAGTAAACCTGAGTGGGGATACATAAGGTAATCCAAGCTGAACTGTGGAAACAACGTTTGATGGGTGGTATTAGTTTTGCTTACACTATGACAATTCCAGTGGCTTGGAAAATGTACTCACATTTGGAGAATCAAAGCTCTTATTTTGAAAGCGCAGTTAAGGAAAGGCAGCAATCATTTCTGTCACCCTCAGCTAATGAATCCTCTCAGTTTTACTTGGAATTGATTCCAGCTCCTCAAGTTGTTCCCTCCCCTCCCCCCCTTTTTATTTTAAAATCAATATCTAACAGTTAAACATAGTGCTACCTGAATTTTAATACAAGCCTGTAAGTGCACAAACAGTGAAACTTCCTACTAGAATCTGCCACTGTAGGAAATTCATCTATCAAATGACAAAATAACAGATCATTGCACTGCAGCAACTGAATCACTCTACTGCCCCTAACACTGAAGGGAATTGAGATGAACAGGTAACTTGCATAATGGCAGTCAAGACAGCTCTCTGTCCATACTAAAGCTCGAAGGGAGAAGGAGGAAACAACCTGTTCAAGAGTAAGTTGCAGGAAAAAATAATAAAAATCATGCCTGGTGACTAACTTCTTGAAAAAGCTTACTGAAGAAGCAGGCTGGAGCTTGCTTGAACCTTCAGCAGCATTCCTTAGCATGGTTTTAGTCAGGCAGAACATCAGCAAGCTTCCACAGAATGAGAGATTAATCTAACAACCAATAGCTTCAGGTCAAATATTTGGAGTGTGCAGTGATCACTGTAACCACTCTTTCTCAAATGCAATAACCATAACAGCCTATAAAACATCCATGTAGTCCAAAGGAAAGCAAGCTAAATTCCTATGACATCATGCAAATGTAAGGATGAGTTCAAAGCAGGAAGTGATGTTTCAGTATACAAACTACAATGTTTAAGTGTGCTTTCCTGATAACTGAGCTCTTGCTGTATATGCTACCACTCTTCAAAAAGAAAAAGTGTTTCCAAAAGCTAAATTTTTTAAGTATTAGGACAAATGTGATTAATGTGAGCTCCACCAACACCTTAAAGCTTGAAAGAAGTTTTTGACATCAGTATGAACAGTACATCTTGCACATATTTATTAGTTCTGACTTTGGAATGGCAAAATAAAGATCGTGAAAGCTTCACCATATATCAGGAATTTTTTAATGCAGTTCTGCACTACAGCAGCTACCATAAGTGTTTCTGTTTTGTTTTGTTTGCCCTGTTTTTTAAAGCCAAAACACAAAAATGAAAATTTTAAAATGTTTACCTGGCTCAGAGCTACAGTACAGCTATGTATTAAAGTAGCTGACATGATGACTTTTTGCGTGCTTTTCCAGGCACTGGAGTTTTTCTGTTAATTTGTCGCACAAGGTCATAAAAGATCTGTGAATATAAAAGTCGATTGGTTATTGGAATTCAGAAGCTTCTCTCACAATCTTAACCCTTCAATCTTCGCACAGTTTATTCAGAAGCTCAAGAATCTCTACAAATATTTATCACAAAACTGTAAAGTCAAATTGCACACTTAATTAACATACATCTACTTTCTGCTTCTTAAGGTAGTTGTCTGCCAAGGGGTTTCCAGTCGCAAAAAAGCAAACTGGAAAGACACCTATAGCCTAAAGATATTTAATCTCTGAGTCAAATTTATCTGAAAATAATGATATATGCCACCACAGTCAACTGGCATGTGCTATTACTTTGCACTTTTGCACGGAGATCATAGCTTTCTTTTATTTCAAATCACTCCCTGTATGGATAGTCTTTTAGAGAAAGTTGCAGGAAGTTTCAGCTATGACATGTTTTCATGGTAACTCAGGTACATCACATATGCATTTCCAGATTCTTTTTACTGTACTAAAGGAAGTCCAGCAACCTAATTCAGCAGCCTCTACAGGACTACAACATGACACAAGCACATTTCCTAGAAAACTAAAGGATAAAACTCTCATGATCGAGTCTCCTAGAATTCTAATTAGACTACAGTTTTGTGGAAAAGCTAATTTAAGACAAGTCTAGGCACTACAATTAAATTAGCATATGTTCTCTTCATAATTGACATTGTTCCAATTATTTCTGCATCTCTTAAATGAAGTTCTCACACTAAAGCCATCCCCAGCAGTTTCCTAGAGCACTGTTTGTAGAGCAGCAAACTTTCCAACAAGGGCTGTTAGTAGTTGATGGAAATAAGCCCTAGTTTATTCAACATATAACTTCACTAGAGAGTTAAGCAAATACATTTTTATTTAAGAACAACTGAGTAGTTTCCAGAAAATCCCAATTAAATATGCAATATCTGGTTTTAAACTCAGCTGTGCATAAACCCACCACACTCATTTGATTACATGCAAGTCTTGCACAGAGGTCCTTTTGATTTCACTGATGCTGCCAGCAATGTTTTCCAGAAGACACAATGAACTGCAGGGTTTATCACAAAATTCAAGCTGCTCCAGAAGTGTAAATATTAACACAGCCTTTTTCTAAACGCTTTTTGCATTGGTTTCTTTATGCTGGTACCCCCACCGCATAAGAAGGCATGCGCTACAGCGTGTCCTAAAAATGCATGTGTTTGATCAGGTGCCTACATCCTGCTAACTAAGTAGCTAGATACTAGAGAGGTTTTGCTCTCCTTTTTTCTTTGCAGAGCACCTACTTACTTATCTTCTCTGACTAGCTGCTAATTTTGACAAAACGCAAGAGTTTTTATCCCTACCATCTCAAAGAACTTAAATCCATTAGTTTCAAAGACTCAGAAACGGCTAGTCCAGCAGTGCGTTCTCAATGGATACAGCTTGTATCAACCAGGGAACGTAGTATGAGAAGTCTGAACCAAACACTTCAGAAGTATTTACCCCAAACTCTATTTGAAAACTATTTACACTAAAATAAAACACAATTTGAACAAGTTCTAAGAAAATCTATATCCCGTAACATAAGTATCTCACAGATTCTCAGAATAACAGGGCATGCTTTTGTTCACTATAATCTCTGCCATTTATAATTTTATTGGTTTTCTTCCTTGACAAATGGTAATATTTGGTTAACAAAACACTGTGTCTCATTCATGTCTCCCTGCCACCATCCTGTCCCACAGGTATCATGCCTTACCTCATTAACATTTATCTTTGATTTTGCAGAAGACTCTAAGAATGCACAATTATTCCATTGCCTTGCTAGGTTCTGTCCTTGTTCCTTTCCCACAACTCTTTCATCTTCCAAGTCACACTTATTGCCAACCAGAATCATAGGCACCTAAAAACAATTTCATATCAAAGAAATCATTAAAATTTTGGAAAACCACAATGTAAGATACCTGAAACCCACTCTAAATCCTTAGAGGATCCTGGCTCCCATGATAATCAAGTTCTGGTATAACTAAAACTTCAGTTTACACCTCTGTGACACTTCAAATCAAAGTGACTGCATCTTTTCTTGCCTGTCATTTTTCACGATGGTGATAGTAAATGATTGGAGGACTCAAGTACGCTTCACATGTTCCAAATGTCCTAATGGGATTTCATTTTTACATGCATGGCCATCACCTGTGAATGTTTAAGGCATCAAAAAATCTAGAGACGAATCTACTACTACAAGATTTCCACGTGCTCAGAAATCCTGGAAAAAGGGGGGCTGTACTGGTTAGCATGATGAAGGATGCTAACACTCCCTCCACTGCTCCTCTACTTCCAGCATAGGTGCATTTCTTTGAAGGCCAGTTTGCTCACACAGTACTTACTAGTGAGCTGATGCACACAGAGGAAAGAAATGCTAGTTATCAAAATCAACAACTACAGAAAAGGCTAAGTTAACCTTTATGGCAGGAAAAGGCAATCTTATAAACTTTCACTTGTCTTAAGAAAATCCACAAAAACAAACAAAACACATTATCCCAAATTCAAGCATTGAAAAAACGATTACAGTATTTTGATCTTTAATCTTCCCCCCGTTATGAAAGCAAGCAATGCCTGAGCTTTGGCATAGGAAAAAATTTACATAAATTTTGGTAAAGACAACTAAATAAAGCAGCAGCTTGAAGGTCACTGATTTTCTCTTTATACTATGGAATGGTGTTAAAGATTGTGGGGAACTTTTTAAGAAGAAATACAATTCCAAGCAATACTACCAAAGAAACCTTATGCTTATCAGAATGAATATAGCACAGGAATTAAGGCTTCAAATATCCGCACACTTATTCTGATTTTAGTTCAACTCTGTACAACACTAATGCTAAAAAAAAAAAAAAAAAGCTCTAATTTCGTAGCTTCTGGGAAGAGAAAGTGCATGCAACTTAAATACCGTCTTTTAAAAACACATTTGTGATAATGGGTAGTAAATCACTTGCAGAGGAAATCCACTGAATACAGGCAAGACCTGCACATGCATAATCTTAACAAATTGCAAAGTGCTTTCTAAGAGTCATAGCGAACTTCACTGAAATTGAAAAATTTAATACATTGTGTCTGCTGAGATCTGAAACATACAGAGACACTTGAAGGAAGGAAGGGATCAAAGTTTCCACGTGCAGCTTAAATAAGATGAATGTACTTAGAATGATCATTGCTTACTCCTCCGTCCCAAGGAAGTTTTTCTGTCTAGTGGCTAAAACCTGCAAAGTGTTTCTGACAAAAAGTTTTGAAACTTTTTTCAAAGTTTCTTTGAAAAAAGAAAAGAAAGTTTCATTTCTTTCTTCTTTTCATTAATGGAAGAAGTATTCACTTCCTACCACAGTATGTTTTTTTAATCAGTTATAAGTTGGATTGTTTCAGACTCACTTTATTACCTTGTTAATACTAAGGGCTGCATATTGAAATTGTGTGGAAAGAGTATGGCCAGACTTACTTGCAAGCACGTACAAAATATAAAGCTACAGAACACACAAGTTTAAAGCTACAGCACAGTCTTCTGTAAGGACTTAATTTTGTGCTTTCAAAATACCACAAACAGTAATCATAACAGTGAGAAAAACTGACTGCAGGCTTTTTAAAATTTTGTTGTATAGTAATGTAAGTAAAAATAGTTATTTAGAAAGGTGTCCTGCAGTACTAGAGAATAAGGTTATATATAGCTTCAAAGAGAGCATTTTAAAGGTAGAAGTTGAACACAGCTCTCTTTAAAGGCCACATGATAAATTTCCTGCTTTGCCTTCAGAGTTGCATTTCTGTAGTATGCATCTGCCAGTTGATCTGTCTCAATCTAAAGCTTGAAACCTGTCTGATCAAAGTGTATACATTACAACATCTGCAACGAGAACTCTAGATGTCTCAACCATTTAGAGAGATGCTTACATCATCAGTGTCTTTGACTCGAAGAATCTGTTCTCTTAGATCCTGTAAATCATTAAATGTAGACTGTGCTGTGATGGAATATACTAATGCAAAACCTTGTCCATTTTTCATGTATAGGTCTCTCATTGCTGTAAACTGTTCCTGTAATTAAAAAAAGATACAGAACTTGCATTAAATTCACACTTTTCTTACACAAACTGCCATATACTTCAGGTTAAGAATGGATTACAAACATGATGCATTTGTGCTCTCCCTTCACTTTTTAAACTGACCAATATTTCACTGTTTCACTGTATGTACTAAAGTGAACCGAGCCACTTTTAAATAAATCTCCAGCTTAGAACATCATTTAGGCTCTCTGAACAACGTGTAGACATTGCCAAGGGCCATGACCCTGGAAAAAAAAAAGATCATAATTTCAGAAGAGAGAATAAGTACAGTAGAAAGCACAGTGTGGTCTGAAGATTACAGATGTTAAGCTCCTCCAGAATCCCTTCTATACCAACTCTTTCCTGTCTCTTGTTTGTTCTTTAAAATACATTGCAAAGTAATTGCATCCCCTGCCGGTCTCCATTTTATATTCTAGGCACTTCCTATGTTAAATCCTACTTTCATTTTCAAGGAGATGAATAGAGGATAGAGATCCTCAATAGATTTGCCATATTTCCTAGACTTTGGTGACAACAATGACATTGCATATGAAGACTCCCTGGTGCACAACACTGCAGCAGCATTAGGACTTGTCCTGTTTGAAAGCTCTCCCTAGTATGACTGGAGTTGCCTCTCACACTGGTGGCTTAGCCATCTCCTCATTGATCACTCATCAAGTCTCTTGTCTTACCTTATCGTTACATTTGAGTTCCTCAACTAAAAGTACATGATCTCAAACCAGAACCGTATTTCAATTCAACTATTCCAGGTCATGTAGTTCTTTCTATTGGAGTGTAACTGAAGGCTGATAGAGGATTTATGAGGCTAAATAATGGAAACATTTCAAAGCTCAGTCTATTCGCATGTATTTATCTTCAGCTCTGAAATCCAGGCAGTTTTGGGTTTTTCTGGATAAGTTAATTTTAAATGCAATTCCTCCAAACTTCTGTTTTCTTTTAAAAGTCCACCCCCTCTGTGGCTGGATGCATGGAATATGTTCATTCAAGACCTCATTATATCTCGGCTCCTGTGATTAGAGGCAAACACTAATACAAAACAGTGCCATCCTTTTCAGAATAACATCAAACATTTTAGTAATAAATCTGCAGATGTACTGGTAGGATTTATATGGTACACTAAATATCCACACACTGAGTTTTTGCATGTTTGCACCCAAAAGGCCATTATTTTCACCTAGAAGTTGTCTTCTACAACTGTACCAAATACTGCATGTGAGATGAAAAGCATAACGTATTCCAAGAGAACAGCCACTCAATCTTTCTGTAGTTTTACACAACCTTACTCTGTTATGAAGTTTTAATAAATGATTATGGGATCTGACTGCAACTACAGTTCAGAAAACACGTTATACTCCAAGAGAGATTCACTGGAATCAATGAGGGAAATGACTGGTGTCAGTATATTCTGGAAGAGGACAGGGGAAAAAAAAGCCTGAGCAGTATGCAAAAGCTAAGCATAAACCCTGTGCTTTGAGTCCCCATAAGCTGACGGAAGTGGTACTATTTTTATCCTCCTGTCAGGAGTCCATCTCACACACAACAGAAAAATGAGAGGAGAAGAAGAAAGTACGTATTTTCTACAGCAACAGAAATCAAAACCAAGTAACCATTGGGCCTACATTTGCCTCTGGGCATTGTAAATTTAAAACAGCAGCAGAATCACTTTTAACATGCTCAGTATTACAGAACATTAGATCACAGGAAACTTGCAAGTCATTTTCTGTTGCAATACTCAAGTTTTGTTTAAGAACAAAACTTCTGTTGAAGAACAATTTCTATCCGATGTACCGACCACTGTTACTCTTTAGCAAATGAGGAAGGAAACTTGTCATCATGTACGTCCCTACAGTTTTTGATGGCTTTAACACTGTACATCAGTATTTGGAAAATTGGTTTTACATACCGTTCCTGCAGTATCTAAGATTTCAAGCATACACTGTTGTGCATCTACTTCAACTTGCTGTCAAGAGAAAGAGATGTGGTTAGTGTGCTTCCTCTTGTAACTCTGCCCTCTAAAACCACCAGGAATTGGGGGATTTTATAAGCAAATTCATAATACATTAGGCAACATAATGGCTTAAGAAGTTTATATGGATATACACTTTGAAGACAGCAGGAATCAGCCTTTCAAAGAGCCCTGGTGACATTTGTGAAAGCAGCTTCAGCAGCCAAGTACCACTTTGCAAAGTGATTAGGAATTTTTGATTATTAAAAAGGAAGGTTGCTAAATTTGTAATAACAGCTATCAGGAACTAGCAAAACTAATTTCTCCTTGTTCCAAGGACCATTCACAGAATGAAAGAAAAGTACAAGCAAAAGCTACAAAGTTGAATTGGCACACTGATGCACATTTAATAGTGATTTCCATCAGTGGAAGTAAGTGGTAGGCAGCATACAATATACAAAACAAACCACTAAGACTGGTTTCTCAAAATTAACCCTTTAGTGATACTAATTAGGAAACTGATCCAGCTTTAAAAAAAAAGTTGCAAAACACAAAGTTTAGGAAGTCAGATCAAATTCTGCATCTATGTCAGAGTTCCTCCATCTAGTTTCTGCTGGGGAAAAAAAAGGGCTGCGAAGGGTGAGGGCAGCAGGACATGAAAGTGCCCTTCAGCTGTTTCAAGCAGGCTGCCCACACTTACTTTCAACCTACCAGTACACCTCTTGTTTGCACTTACAAATGAAAAACTTGAAGTAAATCAGGAATGTTGTACGCAACTAGATTAAAGCTTCAGGAAGAAGTTATTTCCACTCCTCTCACACCTCCCTCATGCTTCCCAGGGATGGAAGTTCCTTGAAAAGTCCCTACATTAGCATGTATTGCTGCTGAGGATATTCAGCTAATTAAGTAGCATCTATTCCCTTTGTGAAGGGATATTTGGGGAGTAGATCAAGACCAAGTTTCAAGGCTTCACACTCAATTATTCTACCCAGTTTTAGAATGACAAACTTAAAATACTTCAAGCCACATCCTCTCAACTTCAGATACTTTAAAATTAATTGTACGTTAACAGCACAGAATTGCAACTGCCAAACCAACACATTTTAAAGCCACCCAAGAAGCTGGTTAGAATACTAAATAGAGTGAAGAAAACAACATCGTAAAGCGTCATCCACATTTAAGCAAGACAATCTGGCTGATCTGAAAAGAAGAATACAAACAGATATTCCTAGTTGTTCCAGGACCCAAACTGAAAGAAACACTGTAAGATCTCTGCTAAAAAAAAAAAAATAAAATTAGAAAAAGTCAGGATTTCTTGAGATGGCTTTACTTTCTCAAGCTCTATGGAAACAGTCTGTAGATAAAATCATCCAGCAAACATCACAAATTTAATGTGGGCTGAAGAATGTAAACACATAACAAAGGAAATGTTTCACCATAACAGCTTATGCATAATTTTGGAGTCATTTATTGCAAGCCTTTGTTGCGTCAGACTCATTGTCTATCACAGTTCCAAAATTCTTACTTCTCTAACATAAAAAAAGTTCCTACATACTTTTTTATTTTTTATTTTTTTGCTACCATCATCTTTTTAATAAGGAGTTTCTAGCTCTGTCTGAAAGCCCACATGCTCAAATAAGTCTAGGGTTTTTCCAGCATACAGATTTCTATGAGGTCAAAGAAAACAAATGTGAAATTATTGCCTTGCTTCAATTTCTCTTCTGTTCAAAAGAGACTCCAGTAAGTATAGACCACAAAGGCTGTTAATGCAGCCTCTTTATTCCACTATAAATACTGCTCCACTGCTGAAAGAGGAGGTCCTGCTCAGCCCATCCCTAGCTAGGCTTTGTGCATCTTGCTTCCCTCATATAGACGCCGTATTTTTGGTATTTCTGTGGCCCCATGGTAAGCTACATCAGAGCATCAATGCATCTGGAAAGTAATTCAGCTAAAAAATGAAAAAGGTTATGAAACTGACACTGATCTGCTTCATTAAACAGTTAACTCTTTTGGTAGTAGTCCAGATGTAAACCATCTTAGCCTGGAATATTAATCACGGTCTCAGCTGAAACTGAAAAGTGAGCAATATGGAGATTTTGGTACAATGCATGCACAGTCAGACCTTTCAGCCTGTCACGCTGTGAATGAGAACAGAAACTAACAGGTCACTAAGTGTTCATTTATGATATGTTTGCGTCAACTTATTAATAAAACAACAACCCATCTAATGGAGACATATCAAGCTGTCAGTGAAATTGCTAAGAGTATAGTTATGGTGCCTCTTGCATTCTGAAGAAGAGTCTGAATTTGGTTTTAGTACTTTTTTTTTTTTTTTAATAGAAAAGAAGCTAAAAGCTCTGGATACAGGTCAAAATCTACCTGTAGATACTAACTCAATATACAGTTGTGTGTATGTATGCATGTACATATGTGTATTTTTAAGTATAAAATTATAGATTTATGTATAAAATATTTAATATTTCAGTGTTCCCAATTGTGACACTACAGTTACCACTTTTTACTGACTAGTAAGTAAGGTATTGTGCCTAAACATGAAAAAGTTAATCTTGAATTACTCCTTTTAGACACACTTTTCAAAAGCACCTTTATGCTTCAAACTTAAATTACCAGATATCACTTGACATTACTGAGCGTACCCTTCTCTAAGCAGAACTCAAATATTTGATAACATCTATTACAGCTTCAAGTAAGTATTTAAGTTTTTTTTTTTTTTTTTTTTTTTAACACAGGAGTTTTAACACTTACCTTTCTGTAGGAATCTTCTATTGTAGGATCGTATTTTTCAACAAATATTCCTTGAACAAACTGTACAGTCTGCAACACAAAAGTTCATCTAAGATCCTTCTTGTATAGTGTACATTTTCAAAAAGTTACAAATTACAGTTCTAGCTGTATATTCAGCTATCCATCACATTTTGGAAGGCAAACTACGTGAAATTGAGTGAAGTGACAGGAAGTTAGAGGTTATGTCTATTTGAATAAGTACTATCAGATAAAGTAATCATAGAATCATGAAGGTTGGAAAAGACCTCTAAGATCATCTAGTCCAACCGCCCACCTACCACCCACTAACCCATGTCCCTCAGTTCCACATCCACGTGTTTTCTGAACACCTCCAGGGACGGTGACTCCACCACCTCCCTGGGCAGCCTGTTTCAGTGCCCAACCACTCTTCCCGAGAAGAAGTTCTTCCTAATATCCAGCCTGAACCTCCCCTGGTTCAACTGGAGGCCATTCCCTCTCGTCCTATTGCTAATACTACACTTCTTTTAGCCACTCTCACCCAGAGAGTAATTTGTAAGAGAATAATCCCTGGTCAATACAGTGGACCTTTCGATCTTACTTTATGATAAGGTATACAAACTGAAAGATGTAAAGTTCTCAGCTGGGCTGAGAAAATGGTATTCCATGAACTTTTCTAGTGCTAGTCTAGGTCAGTCTGACCATAACTTTTCTATATCAATTTAACTAAAATGCACAAGCTCTCTGTGTATGGCCATTTACCTGCTGCAATTATTCACCTACTTGCAGGCAAAGATGTACAAAACATGCTAAACAAATGCATACAAGTATTTGCATTAAAAAAATCAGTGCTTTGCAGACTACTGTGGAACAGTACACAAACAGTACTCCGAAGAACTTTCTGAAGACAAGGTAGCAAAGCCAGGCAGCAGGCCAGTTCATCATGCTGGTTTCCCAAAGCAGCTTCATTTCCCACAGACCTATGGCTGGGTTATCTAGCCAAGCCAGAGACATTTCTCTATAATGCTGTGGCTATGTATTCCACTGCACAGGATAGGCAGTATCTGACCAAGCACCACCAACCAACCCCATCCAAAAATATCAGCATGCGTGAGTGCATCAACGGAGGCAAAGACGCGCAGAAAGCATTGACAAGCACGCAGCAAAGAGTGTACCTATTCTAGCCAGGAACCCTCAGCAGTTGTTACTTACATTTTTGTTTATTTGTGCACACTCACATGAAAGAAATATGAGTTAGTAGAGTACTACAGACAGAGGAAGACACGGGAACTCTAAGGAAACATACATTAACTGTCTGACAATACTTACCAGAGCAGACTTTCCAACACCTCCAGAACCAAGAACCACTAGCTTGTATTCACGCATGATGCAAGAGATAAGTCGCCCTCAATACCTAAAACACACAATAAATTATTCAGCTTTGTTCATCAGGACTGCTATTTTAGCATTACTGCAGACACTGTTAGCTTAACTGTGTATGACATGAACAGTTAAATATTGATATCAACTGATCAATGCAGGTTAGATAGCATTATAAGCAGGCATGAACTAAGCAGGATGTCACTTCAGATTTTACACCATATGGAAACTATGAACACTTCTAAGACAGCAGTGGTGATCAACGATAACTTTTTCATGTAGTGCAAGGAACGTATCTCTAACATTTTCTTTTTAATAGGACTTCAAGACTTATAAAGAACTGTTACTCATGTGTTAGCAAGCATGATTTCATAGTCAAAAGTAGTACAGACGCAAAATTATTCAAATGGGAATTTTTATGTCCCATGAAACAGTAATTTGGGGAAAAAGCAAGAACAGATTAAGACTTTTTAAATGAAGAGCTCAGGATCATAAGCTTGCCAAAACATCACAGGCATTTTGAAGAAGGTGCACAAGTACCTGGCCCAATTGTTCACCCCTAAAAGCATACAGCACTTCCTCAGAGGCCTCTGGACGGACTTGTATCCTTTATTTACAGCAAGGAAGAATTAGGGATGCAAATATTAATCAACTCCTATTCATAGGGAAATCACTTGCATTGCAGCACACCATTTGGCGATGCATCCACAGAAAGCTACACGAGCTCTTCTAGACAGGGAAACAAGCCTTCAGGACCTCCCTGCAGCACTCCCAGCAAGCATTAAGGTATCTCATTAAGCATTACGGTACATCATCAAGCATTAAGGTATATCATTAAGGCGTTGATGAGAAACTCAACATGAGCCGGCAGTGTGCACTTGCAGCCCAGAAGGCCAATCAGATCCTGGGCTGCATCAAAAGAAGCGTGGCCAGCAGGTTGAGGGAAGTGATTCTGCCCCCCTACTCTGCTCTCGTGAGACCTCACCTGGAGTATTGTGGCCAGTTCTGGGGCCCCCAACACAAGAAGGATGTGGAGCTGTTGGAGCGGGTCCAGAGGAGGGCCACGAGGATGATCAGAGGGCTGGAGCGCCTCCCCTACGAGGACAGGCTGAGAGAGTTGGGACTCTTCAGCCTGGAGAAGAGAAGGCTGCGGGGGGACCTGATAGCAGCCTTCCAGGACCTGAAAGGGGCCTACAGGAAAGCTGGGGAGGGGCTTTTTACAAGGATAGATAATGACAGGACAAGGGGTAATGGTTATAAACTGGAAGAGGGTAGATTTAGACTAGATATAAGGAAGAAATTCTTCACTGTGAGGGTGGTGAGACACTGGAACAGGTTGCCCAGAAAAGTCGTTGATGCTCCCTCCCTGGAAGTATTCAAAGCCAGGCTGGATGGGGCTTTGGGCAACCTGGTCTATTGGGAGGTGTCCTTGCCCACGGCAGGGGGGTTGGAACAAGATGATCTCTAAGGTCCCTTCCAACCTGAACCATTCTATGATTCTATGATCTCACAGGTTTCTCAAGATCTCTTTCACTCACAAGAAGTTGCTTGCACTACGCATCCTGCAACAACAAACCTATACCATTATATCCCAGAGACACTCAAACGCTTGAAGAGCTTGCAGTTTTACCGCTGCATTTCCAGTACAGCATACGTTTTTCAGCTAAACAGCTCCTGCTATTGCTCTACTGCTGCGGAGAACGCTTGTTACCTGCTGGATTGATGCAGACACTAAAAACATTTCCTAAATATCACAGCCATTACATCTCCTCCTCATCCATCGCCCTAACTTATTTCATATTGCACAAGTTTTAGTAATTTCACATACACACATGTAAGTGATTTTACTCACATAAGCTGACATACACGAAACATCTCATTTCCAGTGTGCTCTGAAAAATGGCTGCACACCACTGAGAACAGCAGTGCTGACTAGAAAAACTGGATGGGAAACTTCTTTCAGGAACAGCGTCTCTTTATTTCTCATAAACCACGACACAAACATCAGCCAAAGTTTGCACCTACCGACCCAAGGTTTGTTCTACACCCAGAGAACACAATCAGTTCTCTACGAGTTCGATAAAAAGGCTTAATGATTATTTTTTAAAATGCACAGTGGCCATTTTCAAGCCACCAACTCTTAATGAAGCTACAATAAAATGCTGCAAGCCTTCAGATAAATAGTATTTTCTCTGCCACATTAGTGCTCTGTCATAAAAGAGATATTGACTAAACCCTACTACAGCAAAGCTAAGTTACTCCTAGTAACAAACAATTATCCAAGAGGAGATAATGCGTATTTTCTCATTCTGAAACATTCAAAAGCTAAACAAAGAATCATTCACAGAGAGACTTGTAGGAGAAAATTAAACTAATCTCTTCCCAGCAAGAAAACATTTTTTAAAAAGAAGGGCAAGAACCCAGAAGTTAGTTTAAAAATACAAAAAAACGACGACGAAAAAAAAACACCTACAAAAAGCCAAGCTTAAATCTGAGAACTGATTAATGTTCTGCTAGATACCTAAACGCAGTTACAATGACTGTGGTTGTAAAACTATCTGGAGGCAGCCAAAATAGGATTTAGAGACCATTCCTCCCCAGCAGGCTGGGAGCTCCGCACTAGCTGTCTGCCTGCCTGCAGCTCTGCTTCATCTGCGTGTTCATCTTCAGTGGAAACTAACTTGGCAAAACCAGGGCAGATGTGGAGGCCTGTCTTTGGGTCACACTGCTCAACAAAAGGTACATCTTACAGTCCTGCAAGCAGCTGAGCTTGAGAACTGCTCCCACCGTCACCGGAGGAAGGTCCCAGTTCCTCCCCTGCACTGGTTCCAGGGCTCCAGATGGAGTTACCTGCTTTCCCACATCCTCCCACGTGGAAAGATGACCACCCCACACCGCAGCCACGGCACAATAACTGGGGCAGGCACAAGGAGGGGCAGCGCAGAGAACCTCCCCCAGGCACCAGTACAAGGCTAACAGCAGAAGGCAGGCAGGACAGGTCCTGCTCCTCAGCGGCCATCTCGCAGCATCCCTGGGAGTCACACCATCCAGCACGTCTCCAGCACACACCAGAGATGATTCACACAGAAATGAGCACCTCCATGTTAGCGCCCATCTATGCCACCACTGATTAATCCCACATTATCTGAAGACTGAGAAATAAGAAAGTCAGCCCCTATTCTGTTTTCTTCCTGCAAGCACAGGAGCAATCGTATTTAAGTAAGCCATTTCTTGTGCGCTAGCCAAGGTGGGGATGCAAGGAGAAAGCAGCAAGGAACTAACACTGACCTGGGGTCCAGAGACATGGGTCTCTCCGCAGATGTCTGACAGCAGCACATGCTGGGACTTGGTAGTGAACGTCACACCTACCAGAACAACTTCTAACTCCTCCCTTTAAGAACAGCTTTCCCCCATCAGAACTATTCACACCACGTTTATAACCTCCTCTGCACCACCACGGATGTTCAGTGAGACCCACAAAAGCCACACTGCTCAGTCTTTCTGCAAACAACAGGAAAGGGATCGGCGCTAATGAAAGGCACTTTTCTAACTCCTGACATGTTAAGCCTGTAATTACTTCACCTGTCATTTCTTTAAAACAAACATCCAGTTATGCCTTTATTTTTGGAAAGGTGTCACTAGAATGACATAAACGCAGTGGGCGTAGGGGAAATCCCAGTGCAGCAATCTGGGTGAACCGCAGCGATTTCACTGTCTTGTAAAGAGCAGTTTGAGCAGAGTTCCTCAGTATTCAGTCTGAAGTTAGCAACTAAATATGGCAATGTCAGGAACAAAGGCTGACAGCAACTCAGAAGTAACAGAAATAAAGAAGCAGATACCAAATACCTGTTTTGCCCACTGGTTTGAGCCATTTGTGACTTTCAGCAAAGTTCAGCACAAGCCAACACTTCTCTTGGCAGCCAGGTGCGGAAGTTCAGCCCCATGCATCCAATGGCTTCACAGCACTCAGGAGCTGCTTTCACTGCTTTTAGTCGTGGTACATAACTGAAGCACATATATACTATCACAGCTTGGTCAGCTAATCAGCTAATCTTCACCGACAAAACACCTAGGCAAAAAGCTTTAACATCTCTGAACATGCATCAAAAGACTGCAGCATGCTCAACCACCATACCTCTGACCTTTCCTCCAAATCTGGGCAACGAACAACAGAAGCGTTGACTTCCCCTTCCCCATGACAGCCCTTCTGCCATTTGCACAGCCACTCAACTAACTGAGAGCACTGTAATCCCTTAAACATACACACACGGCCCCTATACAGCACAGAGGTAGCTTGGCATTTCTGCACTGTTTTATTGTCAGTCCAGCCATGACATCTTGCAACAAAGCACGAAATAACCTATTTTCCAATCTGCTTTCTTAAAGCTAATGTGAACATCTCTGGAGCAGCACATGCAGAAGCGGCATCTATCACCTGCTCCCACTTAGATCTACCACTCCACAGGCTCTGAATCACAGCATCACAGAATTGCAGGGGTTGGAAGGGACCTCTGGAGATCATCAAGTCCAACCCCCTGCCAAAGCAGTTCCCTACAGCAGGTTGCACAGGTAGGCGTCCAGGTGGGTCTTGAATATCTCCAGGGAAGGAAACTCCACAGCCTCCCTGGGCAGCCTGTTCCAGTGCTCTGTCACCTGCACCATGAAGAAGTTCTCTCCCATGTTGGTGCGGAACTTCCTATGCCGCAGTTTTTGGCCATATCCTCTTGTCCTGTCCCCACTGACCACTGAAAAGAGATTGGCCGTGTCCATTTGCCTCCTGCACTTTAGATATTTGTAGACATTAATAACAGCCCCGATGTCACCTGACCTTTCTATTAACTGCTTTCTAATAAAATAACTCACCTTCATGGTTAAGAGCTTTCCTAAGGAAAGAAAATTCTCCTGGTTACAGGGCTTTGTTTCCTATTAACTAAGAATCCACCAGCACACAAAGCTAGGAGCTGCAGGTCTACCATGCTATTTGGTGTAAGCAAATCCAGGCACTTCTTTTCCCAGTGGTCAGTGTGCCCACGGCCTCCAAGCGTGCCAGAGTTCAGGCTCTGGTCCTGCCTGACCTTGATTTTCCAGAGGTTCCTGACGAGCCTGGCCTGGCTCTGCTCTACCTCAAAGCCATCCTTCTCTATCTCATGTTGTACAGACTGCTTGCATCCTAGACCTTGCTCCTACCCTTGCACTGGTTTTCAAACTGAAACACCACTTGGTTCTGGAATTAATATTGTGTCCAGCTCCACCTAGTGCTGACATGATTTCTTGTTGACTCATTTATGACAAATGGTGGGAGCGGAGGAAGAAGATGGACGGGAAAGAGGTTTAGAGGAGGTTTAAGCCATAAAGCACCCAATCCTTCAGTTTCCTGTCAGCATTAGAAACAACAGAGGCCATCAAGTTTCAAGCAAGACACTAACGAAAGAAGTTCAACTATTAAAAGCTACGCATGCTATAAGATTCGAGACAGAAGCTCGAGCTTCTGGTGGACTGACTGCCTTCCATGTCTGAAATTTTTTCTCTCTAGTTACTCTAAAACAGGTATCAACTGTAAGCAATCTCTCCTTTCCCTTGCATTTCACGTGTTCTGCTCTTTCCCCTCCCACCACCCCAAAATAAAATAAAAAAGTTCCTGGAAGAGCATGCAATTCTGAAGCCATTTGTACTACCAAGGCAGGAGCTCAGAGCAGCACCTTAAGAATAGCTGTCAGCAGATTGCACTAACCAGACACTGCAGTAATATTCCTTCTTTCTAAAGCTATCAGAAAGTAATTGTATTACTTAGCTGGAAAAGAGAGAAAGGGCCATTAGATCAAAGGATCTAATGACATGATCTCACTCATTCTAATCGAGAGACAGTTCGGTTCACATTTCCTACCTCAGCATTCCAAAGCCGCAACTTCAGTGTGGTTTGTACATAGAACAAAATAGGGTAAAGCCCAACAACCGTGTTTGTCTGTACTGCCCAGATCACCCCGTGTCAGCAGGGCTGAGAGATGGACATACTCAGAAGGGTGCAATAGAAAGGAAAATGGTGTATGTAGCTGAGTCATAGACAAGCCAAAATAAAGATTTATTGGACAGTAGTTGACAAGAAGTATCCATAGAATTGCCCAACAAGTCGGTACAAATAATTTCAAGCTTATTCCTACCAAATAAATCAACTCGTTGGAATCCCTACCTTCCCTCTTCTTTTAGTAGAGTATTTTAACAGAAATTTACCTTGCTCTGAAGGCTGGCTACATTTAATGTGACAGGCCTTCCAGGAACAAGCGCCCTTCGCTTTTTCATTTTGCTAACTTCAGGCAGGATGATGTTAGCGACTGTGGTCTCTGCACAGGCACTAAAGAACAGGAAGACAGGAAGCATGCAGAAAGGAAGGCCTGTTTTGCCCCCTCAACTGGAGCAGGTACTGACTTGGGACAACTGAGTGCTTACACGCGCAGATACTCAGCGTAACTGAATTCTGCAGATGTCTAATGCAAGGTTTAGCTAGAAAAAAAAGGAGGGAATTACTATTTTCAAGAAATAGCATTTTCACCAGCTGAACACCAACGCAATCTCAAACGTGCAGAGCTCACTCTGGCACTCACAGTTAATGGCAGAGATGGGACTTCAGTAACTGCCTCGCACGCTCCCTAAGAAATGTCGGTCCACAAAGCCACCGAGTCTGGGCAGCCTCTTCTTTGTCAGTATTTCTTTTTCTAACGCATATAATCAATGCACTAGTGTTACTACACTATATTTAGGTAACCAACATATTAATGTAATACATGTATTGAGACATTAATAAGAACAATGCTCATTCTTCTTACTCTCCTCTGCCATCTCTTACATTGCTGGAGGCTGGAGAGATTGTTCCTAGTCTCATCCTCATTTCTATCATCTTTTGACCATACAGCAGAGATTGCTTTTTCTTTTTTTGCCACCCCAGTTTAAATAGAGAGCACTAACAGGTGATAACTAACTCAAAGACGATAAACTAAAGAAGCACAGGGCTGAGAGTAAACAAGAGACTTCTTTAGAGGAGAATTCTTCCTAGAAAGCAGGATGACTGCCTGTTTAATTATAAGTTTAGTAATTGCCAAAGTATCTGATAGAGGAATAAGAGCTTTTTATGCACACAGATGGACACTTCATCCAACAGAGGTGCTCTCTGAAGAACAAGCAGCTATTTGACAAAATCACCATTTGAACAAAAGGAAAAAAGTTTAAGCAAAACAAGCCACTCAAAAAGAAGTATTTTAAAGGGTTCACGCGTTTCAAGGATCCTCAACATGGAGCTTGCTTTCATCTTTCTGCCCTGATCTGATGAAGTGGGGGGAGAAAAAAAGTGCCTCTTGGACATTTTCTTGAGCAATTTCTTGAGGCATGTATCCAAACAAAGGCAAACCAAGGTGATGATCTTAAGAAAGTCAACAAATAAGAAATGCTGCTTCAGTGGTGAATGAAGAAGTGGCACGCTTACTGCATGTAAAGCCTTACAAAAAGTAACCACACAATAAAGAACTCAAAGAATTCAGGCAAGATTAAATACCATTTGAGGCATGTGAAAGGAATTGGGCTTGATATGATAGTCACAAAAGCAGCTTTCTTGAGGGGGGGTGGGGTAGAATTTTAATTTGCGAGTCTTCTTTCAACTCCTCCAACTTCAAATTTTGGTTTTGGACTTGTTATGTGTCTGAGGAATGGGAAAGCTAATCATTTAATCTTTCCAAGTGGTATTAAACCAAATGAAGTTGTAACTGGAGCTCAGCTCCAGGCCAAAATAAGAACTAAGTGCAGTTGCTCCTTGAAGATATCCCTGAGACTTATGTGAACTAGATGTTCAGGTATGGAATTAAGCAAATAGTCCTTACCAGAAGCATCATGGTTTTGAGAACTTTACAGACACCATGACTCTTGTTCAGACCCTGACATTCTGGTTGTATTGTGAAGCTGTGGCGTATTCACTAACATTTTCATAATGCTTTTGCCTTTGCATATTTACCTCTTTGAAAGAAGTATTTTGAACTGCCTTGGGAACAGTGCTCCTAAATACCTCTTAATTGTTTCCATGAGAAAATACCTCCAAACATTACAATGACAGATCAAGCAAATTAACAGACTGGTTTACCTGGATTACCAGTGGAGAAATTCAAGGAAAAAAAAAACCTACTTCTCAGAAAGGGGATATCACTTCTGAGATGGAATGATGAGTTAGTGGTAAGACATCGGGAAAAATGGCTCACTCACAGGACCAGGTAACTGATCAAGGTTGGAGGATTCTTTCTTCCAAGGGAAGACGCTTTGCACCCCTGGTACTGGCTACACCTAGATCTAATTGCCTGTGCTATCCAGATTCCACCAACTTTTGAGTCTCCTCATTTGGAGCCCCTTCTTCAGGGAAGGAGCTGGTCAGAAAGTTCTTCTTTATGCAGTTCTTAACATTCCCCAAATATTTACACATGAAATCCAAAATTCTTAGCCCTTGACTCCAAGCCAAGGAGAGATTTCTCAGAATAATTTTCGTGCGTAAGCAACACCCTGACAACAGATCCAAAAAGGAAGCCCATTCATTTCCACCAACTTTTAAATGTCTTAGGATAAAAAGCAACTCATAATTCTTGTTCAAGAGGGTAAGCAATATCTCTTACAATGTTTTAATTAAAATGCTCCAGAATTGACTTTCACATATATTTACGGAAAACATTATTCTGAAATCAGATCTGAAGATGCAACAAAAAGCTGATAGGGTCTAATTAAAAATGTTTATATTCAAGACTGGGAACTATAGCTTTTCCGTTACTGATGCAGATTCTCTGGAAGCAAGTAAATGGTTCAGTAAACAAAGCTAGAAATTTCTATTTCTAATCTGATTTTGATAGCTTCTTGTCTTGATAAAAAAAGTATTTTAGAAAGAAAAGGATTTGTCAGATAGCGAGTTCTTCTAGGCCCTAATGCAGCAATTCTTCTTGGACAAAAATACTTCTCCAATTATCTTCAAATATTTTAACTGATGCCAGTGAATCTTCAGAGGATTTCCAAGAAGCTGCCTGGATCCAGTAACGTGAAGTCATACTAACTACCTAAGAAAAAGGCAGAAACACAAGAACAACTTACTGCAGCACATACAGAGCACTGAGGTTTAAGTTATTCCCTGAACAGTCCATGGGGACACTTACCCTACAGAGACAGCTTAACCAAGTTTTCCTCCCACCATTGAAGGCAACTACCTTGATTAATACTGCACACACGGACGATTTCTGCGAGGGAGCTAGCACGCTAATGCTAATAATTGAATAGTCGCTCCCAGCCCTCAAAGTGAACTCCCAGCTAGATATTAAATCTAAACACAAACTTGATGCAGGTCCTAAGGATGCAAACCGGCACATACTTGAAGCCACTGATATCTGGAGATGAAAGCTTCCTAATGTGAGACTAACAAGCGTGTGCAACTTGCAGTTTGGTATAAAGTATAAAAAGCAAGCCTGTTACTGTTGTTTTCAAAATGAGTGATGCAATGTACATTAAGTGACTATAAATTACACCATGTTCCAACACTGAGTTGAATTTTCGGCTTTGTGCAAAAATTCAAGTATATCAATTAAATTTTGAGTCCCTTTTAAAAGTTATATTAAGTCTATTTAAGCCTCAGTTGGAATTTGTAACATATCAGATTTATTCTCATTTTTGGTAACGATTTGCCATGATGTGCTTTCTTCCGATTTCTGTGAAGCAGTCACCATCCCCCACAGAAGTTGTCTGTGCATGTTCTACCAGTCTGACTTCCAGCTCCCATGATGATCTCAGAATTTCTGAAAAAACTGAGTTGCAAATGTTTTTGATGCTTGCTAAGAAAAATCCAGGCAGACAGTAGGAACGCTCAGATTTTTAAAAATACTACAAGCATATTAAATTCAGAAAATGCATAATTACCACATTATAATACCCTGCTAGGCATAAGCTAAGTATTCAACTACAAAGCAAGTTTTGGGAACAGAGACAGCAATTCACAGCTGTCAATTTGGCTCTACTGTCACTATAGAGAAGAATCAGTGTTTGGCTCTAAAACGTAATCAATGGATTGCTGAATCATGGTGTACCTGACACACCTCCCAGAGCATCCTTCTGGTTAACAGCACATGTAAGCATTTGTTTCTCCTCATAGCTTCCTAGGAAATTTTATCTTTCAAGTTAGAAAACCAGACAGATATAGCAGGACTACGAGTAAGGTATGCACGTGTTCAGAGTCGAGCTACCTCCCCTGTAAAAATGCACTTCTGCAGTTTGAAAGTTGCTTCAAAAATAAACTTGCTAGCTGGCTTAAGAAACTCCTCTTTGGAAAAAGGCAGCTTCACTTCTGTCCCAGGAACAGACTTACCCTCCAATTCCACGCAGTGTTTGTGTTTCATCTGGCAACCCTGGCTCTACTGACTGTGACACTGGCTGCTGAACCCTTAAAGCCTTCTAGCAGGTTTCCTTCTTTAAACGTAAGGCAATGCTCAGCCCAGCTGCAATTTCCATACTTCCTGGATCTTTGTCCCTCCTGTTGACTTTTCTCTGTAATCCACATATCACATATATGCCTGGCAGTGCCTAAGCTCGCGTTCTTGCATACCAAGGTATCACACTTGCACTGTTTTCAATATTCAAAGTTTGGTTTCAGCTCTCATTTGTTTACATTACTATCACATCATCTAGGCACAGATGTATAGATTTCCTTTGTCATTACATCATCTTTTGTTACTAGTCTCTTAAGACTGGCTGCTGTAGCTCCTTTACATACAGATCTTCAACCACCACCTGAGAAGTTCACAATCCCTTGAGAAGCTAACAATGTCATAAGATCCTGGAAAAATCACGTCTTTCAAAATGCAACTTATGACAAAAGTATCGCTCCACAGTAGGATTTACAGTCACTCTGTTATAAATCAGGTTAGCAGCCTGAGATCAGTCTTACCAATTCTCATATGACGTTTTAATTAATGTTAGAAGCAATAGCTGTTAAAGGACACTAATCCTATGCAAATTGAGACTAGTACGTACTCGCAATCATTAGCAGGAATAAAATTAGTTTTTCTGTGATAAACGAACCATACCAGAAGAGTCTCAAGTAATTGTGGCTCACGTCCATTTTGAACTCTCAATCAATGCTTCCTTAATAGAAGTATGGTATTGGAACATGAGCAAACATCACTCAGTTACTCAAGTTGCACATAATTTCATAAAAAGTTTCTTTTTGAAAGCTTGAGACTTCTGTCCTGAGGTTAGGGTGGGGAAGGGGAAAGAGAAAACAGAGCATACATCAACGCCCAGCAATGACTACAATCTCCTGTCACACAGTACTCTACCTCTGCAATAATGGAGGTGTGCCTGAGCTGCTTCTTTTCACAGCGAACTTTATTAGCTCATATAACTGATGAAGGTGAGTTTGTGCAAGATAAGAAACACTCAGAGGAAGTGGCTGAAACTTGGGCAGAAGCCACGTCCTGTGAGGAGAGGCCAAGGGCACTGGGGCTGCCCAGCCTGGAGGAGAGGAGGCCCACAGGCGACCTCGCTGCTCCCTGCAGCCCCTGAGGAGGGGAAGCAGAGGGAGGTGCCGGGCTCTGCTCCTGGGAATGATGGCAGGAACGGCACAGAGCTGCCAGGGGAGGGCCAGGCTGGGCATCAGGAGACATTTCTGTGCTGTGAAGGTGGTCAGCCACAGGAACAGGCTTCCCAGTGAGGTGGCTGGTGCCCTATGCCCATCAGTGCTCAAGAGGCATTTGGACAATGCCCTCAGTAACGTGCTTTAACTTTTGGCTAGCCTTGAAGTGGTCAGGCAGTGGGACTAGGTGACCCCTGAAGGCCTCTTCCAACTGAATGGTTCTGTTCCAGAGCACCCTGTTCTATACTGCCTTGCTGCCAGTACTCATCCCAACCCCATGGCTGGTAGCTGTTCGGGCACTGTCCAGCTCTCAAACATACCTTGACTGGAAGAAGACAACTGTACAAGTTCACCCCCACAGCTCTGCCCATATGCAGATGCACTGACAACTTGGTTGTTCCTGAGGCAACCGTTAAGTTGTTGCAATCTTCATACAATGGTATTTTAAAATCACTGAAATAAACATCAGCTTATCTCCACAGGCCAGGCTGTAGTTCTGCACCTGCTCTGTGAGCAATTGATGCATCTCAGACAGTCCCCAAAAAATCTCATTTGACGGGTCACAAATTTCCAAAAGATGGAAAAATAAGACAGTCACAAGCAGGAGCCCAGAGGTAAGCAATTCATGTTCATAAGCCTGAGCTCAAAGACACAATGACACCTACACACAAAGCTGCATAATGTTAGCCAAATGAACCTGAGTTACACTTCCCAACACCACCATTACACGGACTAGATCTTCAGCGAGTTACCAAATTAATAAGCGTTAAATTTGTTTAATCAAGTCTCCACAAGAGTCTATTTGAATCTTCTTAACATCAGTCTAATTCTTGTTTAGACCACATTTTTGGTTCCTCTGCACCTTCAAAGCTTGTCATTTACTGGAGAAACCTGTAGTGCCTTAAGATTTGCTTTGCTGTTAAGTTAAACCAAACCCACGCTTTCACAGGGTAGCAGAAGTTGTCCAAAGTGCACTGCAAACTTAAAATCAGCTCCAGAGGTTTGGACAGGAAGACCTTTCTAGATACAAGCCTACATGCCTGGTCATCTAAGAATTATCTATTATTCATACTGAAACAGCCACCACACTATTTGAGCAAGTATTTATACTACATCCTAAACCTTTTAATGAAAGGGTTTTCCAGTGAATTAAATATATGCATCTCCAAACAATCTATATTTTGGGCAAAGCCTGAGTGGAAGAACAACTTCAGTCTACGCTGAGTGTTCCAGTGAAGCAAGTTCATCCTTCACGAAACCACACTCTCGTATTTCCACATTGCTCAGGGTGTTCCCAGTACACCCGGTGCATCCTCTTTGGTTCTCAAGATCTGTGACTTCAGCCATCTGTAGATGAGGCCGTGAATGGTTCCTTAGCTTCACTTCTACTGTCACAGCAGATCCAGCATTCTGCTTGGAAAAGGCGCTTTGGCTTTCCTTTATGAAATGTACATCATAAAATTTCATAAAAAAAAAAAAAACTATTCCACAGTAAGGCTAACTAAAGAATGACATTAGCTGAAATTACAACTTGACAAATTTGAAAAAAAAAATTTGCAAACTGCATCTCAAAAATCTTGCCTCTGGCTAGCAGCAGGATCTATTTCCAGTGAGCGAGACTGTACTTGGTTCAAAATACTGGCTGCTATAGCTAAGTGAGTCCAAACTAATGTGCATGTCATGTTGCTTCTTCATTAACTCGCTGGCTAGATGGAACTCATATTCCTAGCAGAAAAGGAAAAGGAAGCTTCAGGACTTCTCTGTCTTTATTAAGAATAAAATTACACAACCTACTTGTTCTTTTCATGGAAAGTTTCAGGTGTAGTATTCTGTTTCTTCACTCTAATTCCTGCTCTCCAAGTTAGGGAGTTTTTCTTCCGAGTCTTAAGAAATGAAGAAGAGCAACACGCAGATCAAAGAGATTCCCAACACTAACGCACACAGTGGCCCACAGCACTTTACTGTAAAACTGTGCTTTCAGCTACTCAGCTTTTGCAGAACTTCAGCTATTACAGTTTTAAAACAGCTATGCAGTTTTCTATGCAAGATCTCTGGCTGAAGCCCAGTATAGATTAGGTCGTTTCCTGAAATAAAAGGTTTAGGGAGATCAGAAACAGAAAGAGGATCATAAAAACAACGGACATGCTCAAGTATAAAGAAGGTGAAAAGGTAACAAACTGAAAGAGCATGCAATGAACAAAAATGCACAGACTCAGAAATGCTTGATTCTCTCCAGTATTTATATATAAAAAGCAAGTAGAACATTCTGTAGCAGAAGTAAGAGCATTTGAAGATCAAGCATCTCCAAATGAAGATTTGAACTCACTCAAAGAAGTGAGTTATGAATGCCTGGATTTATCGTAGGATCACAAGCTTCCCAGCTACTGGCCTGCAAACTTATTCAACGTGCAGAATGATGTCTATATAACTATCTTGCCTCTTCTTTGGCGAGATACCACCTAATCTGCTGTGTAAGTCAAAAAACTTAATGAGAAAAGCATGAAAGTGATTCTCCAGCATGACAGCCAGCTGTTCTTGCCTCTTCCAACGCTCCTCCTTGATGCCACAGGACTACTACACAGCCTCTTAGGTTCTAGGAAGTGCTAAGATGACAATTTGGCATCAATTTCTAGAAGCACGGTGTATTCTCAACTCATGTCAGCAGAAGTTGGATTTTTAGTAAAGCATTTCACAGCACACTAAGAACACAAGGCAACACAACTTGTGCACTTCCATTCAGCAAATACTGTGGATGTTAAAGTATTTTGGAAATTCATCTATGGACTGGTATGATATGGACAAGAACTCTGAAGATGAATTCACACTAGTGAAGAACTCACATTCCTGATGCTGCTGATCATAACACCCATGCAAACACACAGCACCTTCCACGCACTTGCACTAACAGAAAAACATGTGTAAGTAGATGGACCATTGGGGTCAATGGGGATAAGAACACAACATTCACCATCAATTCTCCATTTTAAACCAGTCGGAAGAGTGTTAGAAAGCTAGCATGCTGCATTATACACACTATATAAATATAACTGCAGAAGCATAAGAACCAAGATTCTGCAAGCTGTAGTAATTTACATAACTTTCCAACCCTAAGTAAATCCTTTAACAATCTTGTATGCAATAAGCAATCACGAGAAACCAGGCAGGCTGTGTTTTATGGGTCATCTTTTTTAAGGACACCAAGCTTTTGGAACATTATCTTGTAAGCAGTTTCATAATGAAAGATCAGAGGAGGGTTACTGCCTGCACCTTACAACCTCTTAACAGTTCACCTTACCCACTTTTCCAAGATTAACAAGCAAGAGACTCCTGCCCAGTAATGCCGCTGCAGTTAACCATGTAACCTACAACACACAGAGGCACACAGCTCAGTCGCAACTTTGTCACCATATAAACAAACCCAGTGCTAAATACTGTATTGTGGAGAGCAAAATTGTTAAGTAACTTCCACTTACTGGATTACTTCCGTTCTACATTCAGGTCTGCCCTTCTTGACATTTTAAAATAACGAGATGTGTTGCAACTTTCCATTAGCTTTCCAGTGAATCACTTTTGGGGGAAGTATCAGACCAGGCGTTACAGGAGTTGAACTGCAAGCAAGAGTTGTACAACTGTACAACATAGCTGTCAGCACTGTCCAGGTTCTGAGAAAGCCCAGTCAGTGTTTTAGCTTCATCTTAAGTAAAAACCTGACTGCACGTGATGTCTTTATACAGAAGGATGTAGCTGGCCTGGTCCTTCAGCACAGTGGTGCTGAAGTGGTGCACCTGCATCATTCTGGTCCTTCTGGCCTCCCACACCTTCCCTCTCAAGCTCCACACTGATAACTCACATGTATCTGCAGTTCATCCTTCAGACAGATGTGGCTGTACACCCTTTGCTGCTTCTCGACATGTGATGAATGCTTTAAGAAGTTTCCCTTCGTCTCAGACGTGAAAAAAAATCAAGGCACAAATAACTAGGTTGCAGAAGAAGACTGAGTGAAAAAACGTAAGATGACTCCAAAAGCTAGGACATGAAACACACAGCAGCCGGAAGGAACACTTGCAGAGTCTATTTGTATTTGGAAGTTATTTTAGATTAACTGAAGAGGAGGCTAGCCAATGTCCATTATTTGTGCAATGGACAGTATGTTCATTTAAAAAAAAATCTTTGACCAACTAATTTCATATAAAGTTATGAAGCAAGCCATGCTGAAGAAAATAATGCTGTTAAACTACATCTCTTCCTTTAATCCAGATTACCTACTGAAATAAAGATTAATAACTTTTAAAAAAGTGAAGTTAACATTCACATCAATGTCTACCAATTTTGATGCAAAAAGCACATTCTCTTCAAAGTTTCTCTGAGGAAAGACAGAAATTATAATTACAGATGCTTGCTCTAAGGTTTGCCCTTAGTTATGAAAACACAAACTGTTCTCCTGTTCCAGTTCTTCAATATTGTCCAGATATTTAATGATATAAAGTTTCTCGGGTCTAAGATTAGGGTTACATTGAAAATTATTTCATGAATTAGCAACACCGGCACGCAATATCCTTTTTGCAGAAGAACTGTTCAAATAATTAAGATTTAGAACACCTTCCTGTGTTGTAACAGCTGCAGGAACGATACACAGTGATCTAAGAAACTAGGGGTTCCCTGAAGGGAATCTCAGCCTGCAGAGAAACACGAGATGCTGTTCCTCTGCCACAGGATGCAAACGTCCACAAGAAGAGCCAGGCTTTCCCCCTTCTGCACCACGGTCTGGCCTTCCTCCCTTGGCCAAGAATGAACTAACCACGTGCACTGTAATCGGCAGTCTCTTTCCATAGCTGCATAGCAGGAATTTACTTCAAACAACATCAACTCCTGAGATTAATAACTAGAAAGCTAAACGGGACAGTGCACTAGATATTGTCAAGTGCCTCCTCTTCTTCCTGGTTCAACTCTAAGAAGTTCCTTCAGCTTTGCTGCACACTCTCCTGTAGGGGCTTATTACTGAAGCAGTGGAGAGAAGGTCTATAAAAACTGCTGTTAAAACACTGCCTGTGGAAAGAGAGCATCCTGAATAGCTAGAGGGCCCCCAAACCGTTTTGTATTTCAAAAGTTGCCCAAGAAGCAGATTGCCAACCTGCTGCGTAGAGCCTTCCTTCCTTCCCTTGTCACTAGAAGACCAAGAATGTTCACAACAGCATTCACAAAGAGGTGCAAACAGTTTAAGAAAAAAAAAAAAAAAAAGGCCTTCTCACTTTTAGTTGTCCAGTGTTTCTGTAGGTAAAGCAAGGGAGATGAGAGCTTCAAGCCAGAACTCACTGCCACTGCTGAAGGCAGCCTCTCTCAGCTGTTCCATCAAGAAACAACTCACACCACCAGACACAGTCTCTGACTTTCTCCAAATAATGCTGGCCCACTACAAGCAAAGCATCACAGCTTGGTAAGAATATATCTTTCAATATGCTTTTCCCACTCAGTTTCCTTACCTCTGACAGGACCTAAAGCAATACATTAGATGCTTCACGTGAGACACTCAAGGTCTTCTCTAAGTTGTTCAGCGATTGACTGTAGAACTCTGTCAACTAACAAGCAGGTCCCCTATTAAATGCATTCAAATCGCAAAAATCACCTTCCTTTTTCCCTGTTTTACACATAAAGAATGGAAACAGACCATCTCAACCATGTATGAGCAGGAAAACAAAGTTTGCCTCCAAACAGGAATGTATAGTTACTGTAGATACACCCCAAGTCTCTTCAAAGAAGGAGGCTGTCGAAAATATCCCTCTACCTGACCTAGATGCAAGGGAAGGCAGCAGCAGCCTGCCCCAGCTCAGCAGGGACTCAATCCACCGATACCACACGGAGTGCTGCAGCCTGCTTTGGCATTTGTTCGGAGGCAGGAGAGTGGCACTGCTTGCAACCACGAGCTAAATACACACTTCTGTTGCACAGGGTATACTTAGTGATCTGTTTACTAAGAGAGAAGTTTTGATGAAAACTCCCAAAAGCTTGAGAGAAATTGCAGAGCACGCCCTGAAGATACAGGGCACTCTCAGAAGCCAGTTAGGTATGTGAAAGCCATCAAGGCATCTCTGGACAGTTCACGAAGGCCCCACCCACCCTCCTACCATACTCCCAGGACAAGTGCCTGCTGTTACCTATGGGATGTTCTTGCCCTGGGGAGCACCTCTCTGCACCTCTCCCAGAGCAGCCAGCAGAACTCTGCAGGTGACAGGGCTGGCACCACAGCAGCTCAGCGTTGAGCACTCAGACACTTCTGCACTTCTCACATTCCAGATGCTAGGTGGACACTCGTTTCTTTTAGTTCCCACACTGACTAACTGCTAGATCACAAGCTATGTCATCTTCAGCACACTTCCTCCTTTTGTGGGCTCTCACCTAGATTCCCATCTGTTTGCTTCTGCTCCAGAAAGGCTCTCAATTAAGAAGGCAGTCAGTTTCACTCTGCAAAACTAGCACAGCACAAAGACAACTGTCGTGGCTCACTTCACATTTATTTTTGATCAACTGTCCTGCAGCAGAGCTTGGGAACAAAACAAACATTTTGATTCCACCCAGAAAACTAATCTGGTGCATGTATATTGTCAGAGAAGCAAGGCACTCAGCTACAAACAGTACAAAAGACCATTTGTTTTTCTCATATATGGGTTCTGGTTTTAAGCTTAGAGTCTTTCAACTCTGCTTCGCAGATGACATCACCCCCAGGCAGACAGGTGCTCCAAGTACCATCAGCTTTGCTAGAAAGAAGGGAAAAAACCCACAAAAAAACTGAAGAAATGAAATATGTGACCTTTAGAGCATGTGGAGCAACTCAAGACTCAGCTATTTGGCTGCAGATAGCCGTGAAGCCTTCCACTACAGCTGCAAGCTAAACTTGAAGCAGCTCACACCACTACACGACATGTCCCTGAAAACGCGCAGGTACCAAGGAGAAGAGCACTGCACGGAATTGTTTACGAAGTTTCCTGGCAAAGGCTTTGATGTGAACATGCAAGGCAACCTTGGCTATTCGCTCAGCTCATTTTTAGCTAGCATGAAGCCTACAGCACAGACTTTAAGCAAGATGGGGGAAAAAAAAGTTATGAATACAGCAAAACCACTCGACCGTTCCAGAAATTAAGTTTTGTTTCCCAAAAGCCTGGGATTTTAGCACAGACACGAGTCACCCAGCAGCAGACCGCAGGACTGACTTTCCAAGTAGAGGAAGAAAGAAGCTCTTTGCAAAGGGAAATACATTTGTGATTTTGTGATTTACGTTTGAGTGGTTATTAACATAAGGTAAGGTGATTGCTTCTTTGCCTTTTAATTATAAGGTGTTAAAAAAAAAAAATGTTTCGTGCCTCCTTTTTGTAACAGTAATCTCAATGCATATTCTACCACAAAAGGGTACCGAGCAGCCTTTGTCGCTCCCTGTCTACACGCTTGGTATCAGGATGAAATACAGCTGCTGTGTGCTGGAAATAACAACTCACCCTACTGAAAACATCCAAACACAGGAAGGCACGCAGGGCCCGGGCACTGCCCGAGGAGCCCTGCTGAGGCGGCCCCGGCAGTGCTGTCACCGCCGGGCAGGGGCAGGGACCAGGCTGTCCCCGGGCAGCGCAGCCCCCGCCGGGAGGCAGCGGGACGGCCGACGGCCGCTGCGGGAGCTCTGTCCCGGCCTCTTTTTGTCACCCGCGGCCAACGCACAGCGCTACCATTTCGTTTTATCCCTCTGAAAACTTTGCTTTCCCTTCTACGGAATATATATTTCGATGGGAGGGTGTTTTTTTGCG